>CM031679.1:1171904-1296904 GCA_006182925.3 Reinhardtius hippoglossoides
ACTGCAAGGCAAAGGGTTCTAAAACTGATAAGCACTGGTATACAATTCAAATCCTTACTAAAGTCATGAATGTGGCCAAGCTGCACTATATTTAATATGATTGACAAAAATATCGATTGACTATAATATCGATATAAGACGTGATATGTCAGAGGTGTTTGTTATCCTATCAGCGGCCAACTAAGAGATCTGCGGCTTTAAAAGTACTTTCATACGTATTAAGGGTTTTAAGAGTCGGCTCACAGCTTATTGTATCTCATATAAAACACAATGAAGTTTTCCTGAACCTCCTCAAACTAATCTCTGCTTGTTCTCTAAGTGGTCCTCAATGAAAACATCTGTAGATCCAGCGCGACGCTGTAAAATAATCCTGGATTACATCACCTCCTTCCCTCGGAGCTGTTGCCGAACAAAGTGTCTTTGAGCGTTCGCCAGCTTTTAATTGTGCAGCGGATCCTCGGAGTGGAGCGGTGTGGGAGTGAGGAGTGAGGAGGAGGAGGAGGAGGAGGAGCAGGAGAGGTTACCTTGGACTCTTGAACCTTCAGTCCTGTGGAACTCCTTCCCTTGTCTGGGAAATTTAAGGCTTTTTCTGAATTCCCTGGCAGGACACCGGCTGCTCCCGGCCCTTGACCACGAGACACGAAGCCCCGGACGGCAATTTTTCACGAGAACCTCCCTGTTCATGAACGATTTGGGCTCCGTGACAGAAAATGACGTTTTTACACTTCAGTCGGCGCAGTTTTTATATTAAATTCCTTCGTTACAGTACATGATGATGTCTTAAAGTCCCAAGGCCACGAAGTCCGGACTGAAAACACAGACCTGGAAATATTCTGTGTTTCTGTTGCCAACACATTTCATGAAAAGACCAAAAACAGCAAGGAACATCCGAGTGAGTGTGTGAATCCAAAACCTGATGTTTCTCTGAGCCACACACACAGACACACACACGCACACACACACACACACACACACCACACCCCACACACACACACACACACACACACACACACACACACACACACACATACAGTTCAGTATATTTTGACTGAGATACTGGAAATATTAACTCGAGTCCGCGGCTGAAAATAGTTCCCATAAATAAAGATGGACGACATGACAGACCAAAGCCCTTGATCGCCCCTGGTGGCTGGCTGCAGTGAAGGTCATAAAGCCCCGCCTCCTCCATGTTAGTGGATGGGACATGGGCCAACTCAAGACTCACAGGAGACATCATACCGATTTGAATCAAAGAAGGTTCGTTCTTATCTCACTGATGTTTGTTTGAAATGTTTCTGATTAGTTTGGATTGAATTGGTTATTTGATGATATAAAAAAAAGGGGTTGAAACCTCATGATTGACAGCTGAGACTGACTCGTGATTGGTCGATGTATCGGCGGGACTTTGCATTTTTCTAAGCGAGATATTTTGGCTTCCCTTCTGGATAGTGAGAGGATCTGGAGATGTGTGTCGTCCATCTTTATTTATCGTCTGTGGTTGAGCTTCAGCTTGAGTTCCTCTGCCCTCAATAGAACGAAAGAAAAACATAAAGTTTATAGTTGTTGACAACAGGAAACCTATTGAAGCATATTTGAGGAGCAGCTCTCAGGACACGTTGCGTCATCTGTTGTGCAGACGAGCTGCTTTCACTGGCTCCATTAAGAGTTCTTACACATGCACTCTGTTCCCTGGTGGGACGTCTTGTTCCCTCGGCCTCAGCTTCAGAACAAGCTTCTCACCCATTTCTTCAGCAACACGCAGACAAATTGCCCCCGACTACCTGCTCGCCGGGTTTTTTCAACATCTTTATTACCACGTAGAGGCAAATTATCATTTTCATCTCTTCCCGGCGGTTTTTAATAATTTGTGTTGCACAGCAACCGGGATGGTAATGAGGCTCGTTGACCTCTAGCTCTGCTGCTCCGGTGACACTGGGAGTGGAGCTCTGTCTCCGACGGTAAAGTTCTGTCTCTGATGGTGAAGTTCTGTCTCCGATGGGGAAGTTCTGTCCGAGCGGAGCTTCTCAACAGAAGTAAAACACACAACAACTCAGATTAGTTGATTTATGTCACAATTACATCTTGAAATCCCTGAAGTGACGAACTGCAGCTGTTCCAAACATCTGGACTGGGGAGCACACGTCCCGGGAGGAAACTGTTAATGACGTTTTTCTCTGTTTCACACAGTTTATTTAGGAGAATATGAATCTATACATACAATACAATCTATAAATTCATGAATCAATGAATACAATTTATGATTCTACCATAGATTGTGTTGTAGTTTAACAAAGAAACTAGTCTTTTACATTATTATATGAAGTTTTCAAAGTTTTCAGGTCACGATGAAACAGTCAAGGTTTTTAAATGGAGCAAAACTGCAACACCAGCAAACAGGAGTTTTCTACATGTGGCCGATCACCTTCTATTTTTGTGTGTGTGTGTGTGTGTGGGGGGGGGGGGTGTCTTTCGACGAGGACCTTGAGTGTTAATTTACGGTCGAGTGTTCACAGCATCCAAGAACATGGAGTAACACACACTGCGCTGTAATTGTCTGAAGGTCCATTAGACGAAATATTATCATTACAGCCTTGAGCTTTCAAGTGTGGTCGTCCTCCTCCTCCTCCTCCCCTCCTCCTCCTCCTCCTCCTCCTCCTCCTCCTCCTCCTCCTCCTCCAGCGAGCGGAGCCGGGGGATCCAGACAGGAAACAGGCTTTGATCGTTCAAACATGACGCAGCGCACAGAATTATAATTGTTCTACCGGAATGTTGTACAGTACATCTAGAGGACTAAGGAGTATCTGCAAAATTACGACATGAGTATTCACGTCATTTGGAAGAAAGAAAACATAATGTGAGGAGAAACAAGTTGTAAGAAAAGGTCATTTTATGAGAATAAAATCCTATATTTTACAATCAATTCGACTTTATTCTCGTAACGTGACCAGTTTCTTATCAGTTACGACTTTGTTCTCGACGTTAAGGTCAGTGGAGGAGCTGCGTTGGTTTGTTCAGTCTGTAATCGAATTCTCTATTGCTTTGTGTTAGAACTAACTCTGACCTCGGAAACATCATGCAAAAACTCCATGAACAATTCGTTTTCATTCGTTTTCTTTATCGAGTATTTGCATTCGCAATTCTGAGCTGCCATCTGGTGGCAGCATCAGGAACACCATGAATTGAAAATGTGATAAAGCCATTTATTCTTTTTCACAGATTTACACCAAACTTCACCGGAGTCTCTGCCCTCGTATCTCTTCAAGTCCTTCTGTTCCTGTCAGCGATCGTTTTCTGGGAAATAAAAACGCAGCGGGGCCACGGGCTGGAGTTCCACCGATGCTCCTCTGGACCAATGAGATTACTCCGTGCCTCTGTCTGCAGCTCGGCCTCGAGGAAATGCCTGCGGAGCCGAAAACCACGATCTGATAAACGTCTTGTTCAAACTGCTCATGAACATCAGTCACACTTTACTATCAGATCCCTCGGCCAACGCAGAAATCTGAGCCAGTGGCTCGGTAATGAAAAGACCAGAGAGACGAGTTCCAGTCCCAGACAGAAAAAGGGCAAGAAACTCAATCAGGCCGTAAATAAAGTCTGAGTTTGGCCAGATATTACAAATCACTTCCTTCGGAGGTTAAATCAAAAGACGCTGAAGCTCAAGGTTTGAAATAATCTCTTATTTCACAGGAAAGTGCTGAAGATAAAACCCAGTGATGGAAAGTTTGGGGAATCGTTTTTTATCTTTTCTGTGTCTGACACGGAGTTTTGTTTCAAACCCGTTTCCTGCCTCGTCTGAAATCTTTGTTTTGTCTGGGGGCACAGTTTATATATAATCTATATATATATATACTGTATATTTCATGTACATTATTTATGATGTAATATATACTGTTAGTAGTCAGTAAGACGTGAGGCTGTGTTTGAACAGCTACAGGTTAACAGTCGTACAGAGACGGGGAATTCATTGTTTTCAAAGATCCTACAGTGAATCGAGTAAAAGATGAAGTTTGATGAATGAAGCTAAAGAGCTTCAACATCACGTCTACCTTGACTTAGAGGGAAAACTAAATAAGAACTTAATCTTTGTGTTTGTCCGTCGCGCTTCACGACAACATCTCTACAGAAATCCTGACATTTCCTATCAAGATCCTTTTCCTGTCCGACGCTGTAACTTTTCTCATTTCATTGATCTCCAGCGGTTGAGTGTTGAACTTTTGAGGATTTTCAGAACAGCTTATCCGCCTCGTCTCCACAGATAAACTCAGCTCACCATTTAGTCTCATTAATTCCGGGACTGATACAGTAAACACAGTTTTATTACAGCGCCGAGCTGGAACCCGAGACGAGTGTTTGCTCACTTTTAATCAACGCTCTCCTAAAATCCTGAGGGCTTTACAGCCGAAACAGGGAGAGGTTGAATATTCATGCGAGCAAATCACACGTCTCCTCCTCTGAGATCTAATACCCTTCATTTGCCTGAGGCTTTAACGCCGAGCCCACTGTCACCAAGGTAGAGTTTCCCTTTCTTAATCTATCAGTGCTTTTATGAGACATATCTGGTTTTTTGTTCTCTTTCCTTCCCAAATAACTGTCTTCAATCTGAGCCGACAGACTCTTTACAGCAGGAGGCTTCTCGCCGCCTCACGGACGCAATGACACTATTCAGCTCTGACCTTTTTTTCTCTGTTGGCACCGCACTATCTCCCACAATGGAACAGGAGGAGGTTAATATAAGTTCGGCGCGAGGAAAAGTATATTCGGGAAGGTTCTTTGGAACTCGTCTCGCTCTTCACTCGCTATCTCTTTTTCTCCGACTCCCTCCTCATTGTTCTCTCGTCGCACAAAGGCGCCTTTCAGCGTCCAGATGTGATGGAAATTGAAATCCAGAGTAAGACCAGGGGAAAAGTGTGCGTATCACAAAAGGAGGAGGCCATTCAATCAGGGCGAAGACGGGAATGAGACGACACCAGGCGATTCGTGGGTTCGCGTTCCGTTTTCGTGAGAAGCGAACGTGACGAGTACGAACTCGTGTATTGAAATAATCTGTGTACATGTTCAAACACAGGCGCTATTCAAGCTGGTCGAGAGAAACGCATTTCACCACGGGACGTTACTGACGATCGCTTCAGAAAAACAACAGCGCTGATTGTTCGTTCGATGGCATGGTCGTTAATCAACACGTCCACTAGAGGGCAGCACAGAGTCAAACAGTTTTAAAAGCAGCAAACGTGGGACCGTTGTGGACGTCGTGATAATTTTACTCTTAAGAAAGACTCAAAAGTGTCTTATGTCGCTGTGCACGAAATTTCTTCATCGTGTCTTACGGTCGTCTCTCGCTTAAAGTATGGCTACACTGCCCCCCCATGGTTTCTGGTGATACTGCCCCATTTACTCTGTTTCGTCCGTATCCGCGAGCTTCCAGAAGACGTGCTACATCTACGGATGAAATGCAGTATGAGATGAGACTTATGATCCACACACAAGGGAAATTCAGTTGTTACAGAGTGATGTAGACAAGAGAATTAAAAAGGCAATAGAATAAAATAAATAAATAAATGTATTTCCATTACATACACCTTTTCACTGTGGAGCTTTGTATAGAAATCGTATATAAAGTAAAGTGCAGTTGCAACAGGATGATCGTTCCCAAGAAAAGCAGAAAAACCTTTTCCTCAAAGTGTCACATGAACAGATGCTGAGAATTTGTCATTTTAATTTCCCTTTCTGTATCTTTGCAACATGAAAACGTCTAAAAATGAAATGACTTTTGTGGCAGCTTCTCTTAAAAAAAGGACTGATGACATTCACTTGAAACAAATTGTGGAGAATCCGGACGGACGGAGGGAAACTGACACAATGATGACACCTCAGACTGGAGTAAACGATGAACATGAAGTGGAATCATTTCCTCCTCTTCGTCGACACACAGAAACGTTTCCGTGCCGGGAAAAAACAAACCTGCAGCTTGGTCTGAAAAACCCAGCGGACGTCTCCTCGACCGTGAGCGAGAGCGGAGCACTGGCCGAGCCACAAGCGCGCCGCCTGTGCACACACTCTGCTCTCGGAGATTCCCAGAATTTCACCAGAGCTTTAATGGTTTCTGTAAATATTGACCGGATGATTTCCTCTGAACTATTTACAGCTGCGAGTCTCTGAGGACGATACGTCACACTAGTGATTGTGATTGTTAACAAAACAACTGGAATTATTCGCCGAGAGCAGTTTCAGTTCTCCACGTGTTCCCGACAGGTTACTTATTAATATGAGTCATTGTGACCTTTGACCTTCAACCACCCAAATCGAATCAGTTCATCTGTGAGGCCAATGGGACATTTGTAGGATGGAAAAGATGATGAGGGATGAGGAAAGGAGTGATTAGAGGATAAGAGATGAGGAAAGGAGTGATTAGAGGATGGTGAGAGAGGGATGAGAAGGATGAGGAAGGAGGGAAGAGGATACAGGATGAGGAGGGATGAATGGATGAGGAAAGGAGGTACAGAGGGTGAAGGGATGTGGGAGTGGATGAGGATGAAGGATGAAGGGATGAGGGAAGGAGGGGAAAGAGGATACAGGGATGTGGGTATGGATGAGGATGAAGGATGAAGGGATGAGGGAAGGAGGGAAGGAGGGAAGGAGGGGAAAGGGATGTGGGAGTGGATGAGGATGAAGGATGAAGGATGAAGGATGAAGGATGAGGGGATGAGGAAAGGAGTGATTAGAGGATGAATGGATGAGGAAAGGAGTGATTAGAGGATAAAGAGATGAGGGAAGGAGGTACAGAGGGTGAAGGGATGTGGGAGTGGATGAGGATGAAGGAGAGGGGATGAGGGATGAGGGAGGAGGGAAGGAGGGGAGAAGAGAGGGATAGGATGAGGAAGGAGGAGATGAGATGAGGAGGGGGATGGAGGGGAAGAAGGGATGAGATGAAGGATGTGGGATGAGATGAAGGATGAGGATGAGGATGAAGAGGGATGAGGGAAGGAGGGATAGATGATGAAGGGATGTGGGTATGGATGAGGATGAAGGATGAAGGGATGAGGGAAGGAGGGATAGATGATGAAGGGATGTGGGAGTGGATGAGGATGAAGGATGAGGGGATGAGGGAAGGAGGGGAAAGAGGATACAGGGATGAAGGAGGAGTATGAATAGAGGAAGGGATGAGGGAAGGAGGGATAGATGATGAAGTGATGTGGGAGTGGATGAGGATGAAGGATGAAGGGATGAGGGAAGGAGGGGAAAGGAGATAAGGGATGAAGGAGGAGTATGAATAGAGGAAAGGATGAGGGAAGGGGGATAGATGATGAAGGGATGTGGGATGGAGAGGAGAAGGGATGAAGGGAGATGAAGGGGAAGGAGGATGATGGAAGGGATGAGGAGGAGGAAGTGATGAAGGGAGGATGGGATGAAGGATGAAGGGATGAAGGATGAAGGGATGAGGGAAGGAGGGAAGAGGATGAGATGAGGAGGGATGATAGAGAGGATGAGGGAAGGAGGGATAGATGATGAAGGGATGGAGGAGGGTAGGATAGGGTGAAGGATGAAGGGGAAAGAGGATAGAGTGAAGGGTGAGGAGGAGGGATGAGTGATGAAGGGATGAGGGAAGGGGGAAGATGATGAAGGGGATGGAGGGGAAGGAGGAGGGATAGATGAGTGAAGGAGGAGAGGGAAGAGGATACAGATGAGTGGAAGGGAGGGATGAGGATGAAGGATGAGAAGGATGAAGGGGGAGTAAGGATGAGGAAGATGATGAAGGATGAGGGAAGGAGGGATAGATGATGAAGGGATGAGGGAAGGAGGGATAGATGATGAAGGGATGAGGGAAGGAGGGATAGATGATGAAGGGATGAAGTGATGAAAGGTAAAACTGACCCTAACTGAACAAGTTAACTTCTTCATAAACCAGCTCTGCAACATTTCCCCTCCATATCAGTTATAGTTTAGTTATGAATATTGATAATTTAATATAGCATCGCACTAATTAAACAAACCAACTCAACTAGTCCAATTAAAATCCAACACACTTTTCAGCTCTTTAATTATCAGCGTGACACTCAAACCTGCTTCTTGTGGGTTTTTATAAACTTTTTTAATATCGCTGCAGCTGAATGAAAACTTTACTTAAGCTTCAGATCTTCAGGAGAAAAACTCATTAGACTTTTCCTCTCATCAAGCTGCTGTTTCTGCAAATTCAAATTAAAGAACTAATGAATAATGTGTGTTTGGTTAAGTGTGTGTGTGTGTGTGTGTGTGTGTGTGTGTGTGTGTGTGTGTGTGTGTGTGTGTGTGTGTGTGTGTGTGTGTGTGTGAAACCACACGTGAAGCAGGAAAACTTTTCACGTTGAAAACATACCTTCATGTTATTTATTTATTTACGTTACACTCTTACAATACATTACTGAGCATCGTTAACAAGTTATTTCTTTAAAACCCAGAAAATATCATTTGGATTATTGTATTGGTAGAATCACTTCCTGTTTGTCTTCAGAGTAAAAGCACAATGTCCCTTTTTGTTGTTGCTTCCTTTGAGGAAGGATCATTTCTCAGGACATAACCTTTTTGAAACTTCGTGGATACTTCACTGTGGAAGTGGAGTCGTCCGGGAGGTTGTTGGTACAATCCCCAGCTCCTCCCACCTGTAGGCTGAAGTGTGGAACACAGACAGAATTCTCCTTCACGTCTTCCTCTTCCTGTCAAGGTCAAAGAAAAGAGACAGAAGCAGGAAGGAGGCTTCCTGTTGAGGTTGGGTGTGATGATGTGATCTCAACACTAGAGGGCGGTGTGTCCTCAGCAGATGTCTTCATGATGTCTTCCCGAGTGTCTCCAGCTGAAGTGTTCAGATCCACAGAGAGTTGGGATTTCTTTTAGGAATAAATACAGATTATATGGGGAAACAAACACTGAGCCTATTGTGTGGGAGTGGATCCAACGCGTGGAAAAACGTGGTTTGATCAAATTAACAAGACGTTCGTTGTCGTTATGAAAAGAGAATCATGTAGAATAAGAACAGACACGAACAGTAAGAACAGTAAACTCCATAAGAAGTTCCCGTTCCCTCTGAACTGAGCCCGATTGTTCCCTGATCTCATTTAAAGTGGCTGAATACTCGTCAGTGCACGACTGGGCCACGAGGACGCAGCCTCGACATGAGGACGATCTGAGTATTGATCCATCAACTGGATCTGCAACTGCTCAATAACTTTATTACACATTTATTATGATGTATTTGATCTGCTCAACAAACATGTTTTGGTAAACAGACGGAGGTGTAGCTGTTCCCTAATGGAACTCATTGATGGGAGCGATGGGAGCGATGGGATCGACGGTCTCATGAGCAGCTCGACCGCGGACGAGATCCCGCACGTGCTCAGGACAAGACTCTGGCCTCAGAGAGTCGGTTACAACACCAGCGTTTGCTCAAAAGCAGCAGCAGCAGAGGCAGCAGCAGCAGCAGCAGCGGCAGCGGCAGCGGCAGCGGTGGGGAAACTGGAGGCGTCGTGCATGTGCAACATGCTGATCGGCCACTTTCACAATCCAGTGTGTTTCTCCTCCTCCTGCAGGAAGTGTAGGAGTTTGGATCCGGAGCCTGTTTGAGTGGCGGCTGTGGGCAGACCTGCTGCATGTGAAGGCATCGGACTTATTTCAGTTTGTCACATTAATTAGAATTTGACATAGATACACACGTTACCTCCGGGGGAACATCTGGATCTATTCAGTTTGTTTAATCGATATATTCTAAAATAAGAACTGCTTTGATTCCACCGGTCGACGGACTCTGCACATATTTCATAATGCAGCGTATCAGGAGGAGAGCAGAGGAAAAACAAAGTGTCCATCATGTGCCGGAGTGACACCCCCGTCCAGACCCGTAATGTGCGGCCGGGCCGAGAGCTCCATTAGCCTAATTGCCTCTGCAGCTGGGGGGGGGTGCGGTGGTGGCACTCTACCCAACACCAGATCCAGGACCAGATCTGGCACTTATCAACCGGCGTCCCTCGAGTGGCCCCCGTCCACAGTCCAGGCCTCTCAAATCCACTAAGTGGCCCCTCCTCGCTCGCTAATTGCGCAGCTCGTTGTGGCACAAACCGCTCGCGCTCACATTGTTTTCACATTTCCGTGTTGTGTTGCCATGGCAGGGGGAGGCATGGAAACGTGGACCCATGTACTTTCAATGGGGAGCTTGGCACCGGCCGGGCTGAAATGAAACCACGCTTCTTATTCTTATTGCCCCGTCCCGCCCTCCACTCTTCTCAACCACTTGAGTTACACGGAGCGACGTGCATGTGACAGTGGTAGATTACACAACAGGGGGGGGGGGGGGGGGGTTGTCCAAATGTAGCCGAAGGCAGGAAAAACAGATCCCTCTTCTCTGCTGTGTTATTTGTTGGTGTCATGGGCTCTTCCAAACAGCCATAATAACACGGTGCAGCACGACGGTGCAGCGCGCCAGCGTACGCTGCCACAACTGACCCGAATAGAAACACTGACACAGTCACAACTGTTTGGAAACACTGGGCCGCGCGGTCAGGAGTTAGGAAAGTAGGTTGCATGGTGAAACTGCGGCGTTCACAGGGTTCACACATCTGCACCATCAAGTCGTCATGAAATTAAACCTCCATCATTATAACTGCTGCTGTAAAACGGGTTTCGGTGCCAGGATGAAACCCAGACGACATGACGGCTCCTGTCAGGGGAAGCCAGAGCGTCTGGATCGCTCCCCGGGGGCCTCCTCCATGTTAGCAGAGGGGACATGGACCACACTCAGGCTATTACATCCATAGTCTGTGTCCACACAAGCGTTTTGGCTCTGGATCAGTTTGAATCCATAACTTACCTGAGAACTCACATCACATGACCACAGAGGAACACTGAGCCTCCGTGTGCTGGTGTCAACAGGAAGTGTCGGAGCCTTAAAAATCAAAGAAGACATTAAATATGGTTTCTGTCATTTCAGGTAATTCCCAAAACATTGATTGTGTTTGTTTAAGTTTTCATGTTTCTGATAAGTTCTGTTTTAGTTTGTCATTTGATGAGATAAACACGGACTTGATTGACAGCTGAGACTGGCTCTTGATTGGCCGAGTTCATCCTTCCACCGAGTTTCACGGAAAAATCTGTTCAGTGGTTTCTGCGTTAATCCTGCAGACAAACACACAAACACACAAACACACAAACTGACAAACACACAAACTGACAAACACACACACTGACAGGAATGGAAACACACCCTCCAGCTCGTGAGCAGATATGAGAGTTGATGAACTCCCTGCAGCCGTCAGCAGGTGAACGACTGTCTGCTGCTTGTTGAATGTGTTTGTTAGTGACCGTGACGTCGGACTGAAGTCGTCTCTTCACCCACTGGAGGTGCAGTCGTCAGCGTCTGAGCTGCGGAGCTGAAGGAAACTCACACTAACTGCAGTGAAATGTTGAGTGTGCAGAGAATCAACTCTAAATAAAGTTCTCAGTGAGAATGAGTCGCAGTTTGTTCACCGCAGCCTCCTAAACCATGCAGCGGAGGTGGGGGGTTGTGGGTAAGTCAGCGTGTTGGTTTTACAGTGATTAGCCTATTATGCGGGCCCCACTGAGCTCGGGGGTGGGGAGGGGGGGGGGGCTGGGTGAGGCGCGGGTGTCATGGCGGCCGCTGTTCCCCCGTATACGCCTGAAAGTCAGCTGGGGGCGGGGCCTCTGCTCTGTCGCTGTCGTGGAAACGGTGCAGGGCCCGAGGTCTGTGGGTTCAGCAGGGGGTCAACGGGAGATCACGCTGGATCACTGGAGTCAGCAAGTCACAGTGTGTGTGTGTGTGTGTGTGGGGGGGGGGGGGGGGGGGGGGGGGTCCAGGTGTTACTCATGTCCTGGGGACCAAATCCCTTTAAACAGTCACATGTCATGACTCATCTTCCTCATTAAATTTGAAGATGAAGACATGTTGACAGTCGGTGCCAGGACCTGTTTCCTTCTCAACACCCGTTTGGCTTTTGCAACATTGCATCACGCAAATCTTTTGTCCGAGTTCACTGAAGCAAATTATGCAAATTTCACATCTCTTGGATTCCGCAATTGTGCGATTTACTCGATTTATTTCATCACGCAACAATATTGCTTCACGTTCTGGGTGAACGGAATATGAGTCTCCTGGAAATCAATGTAAGTCAATGTCAATGCAATAATGTGTCTGTGCGTGTGTGTGTGTGTGTGTGTGTGTGTGTGTGTGTGTGTGTGTGTGTGTGTGTGTGCGTGTGTGTGTGCGTGTGTCGTGTGTGTGTGTGTGTGTGGTTGTGTGTGCGTGTGTGTTTTGTGTGTGTGTGTTTGGGTGTGTGGTGTCTGTTGTGTTGTGTGTGTGTGTGTGGTGGTGTGTGTGGTGTGTGTGTGTGTGTGTGTGTGTGCGTGTGTGCGTGTGTGGTGTGTGTCGTGTGTGTGTGTGTGTCTGTGTGTGTCTGTGTGTCATTTCATCTCCCACACCAAGTTTTCCTCTGAGTCGTGAGACGAGCAGTTGTTTATGAGCATCAGTGACAGCTCTCTAATCTGTGGTCATTTTGTCTTCATGGAAACACAGAGTGTGTGAGTGTGTGTGTGTGTGTGTGTGTGTGTGTGTGTGTGTGTGTGTGTGTGTGTGTGTGTGTGTGTGTGTCTGTGTGTGTGTGTGTGTGTCCGGTGGCTTCCATTGCGTGTCCATAAAGTTGTGAAAGAGAGAAGCTGCATGGGGCTGTGGGTCACATTTGGCTCGTGTCGTCAGCTTTGTGGATTTCCTAAAACAAACACTCACATTCTGACTCTTCGGGTTTAACTGGAAGCAAATGGTGCAAAACTGCATTTACAGAAGAAACGTGAAAACAAAAACAGCAGCTATTTTAAAAACCAGCCGTGTCTCCAGATCATCTACTTTTACTCCTTCCTCATTCGGCCTTTACTCAACATCCCCAGTTTAGATTCACGACAATAAAGACGTTTGTGTCGACAGATCTGAGGAGAAAAACATTTCTGTCTCGAAATCCTTTTTTTTTACTATTTAACAAGGTTTCTGCTTTTGTTTTTAGGACCAGAATGAATGAAATGTAAGATCAATGTCTGGCAGATGAAGCAGATGAAGCAGATGAAGCAGATGAGCAGATGAAGCAGAGAATAACGTTGGAAACATCACGTTTTATCTCAAACTACAGCTGAGACCGATCGGGACCGAACTGTTTGTAAGTGATGTAGTTTATTACAGCGCGTTAACATCTGGATCCCTGAGAAGGAACTGCAACACCTGGACCAACCTTCACAACAACACATCGACGAGGACTAACACAAAGCGAGGGTCTGAAACGAACATTTAACCAAACCCAGCTCCGTCCCGACCAGGGAGATGTTTTTCTTACGTCGTAATTTCAGGGGGAACCGATTCAGACGTGTTCTTCTCCCGCTGCCAACGTGCCCGACGCCAGCGTTTGGAAGATGCTTGTGTTTAAACCGAAGCCAGTGACTTCAAACAGGCGGCTGTGATATTGTCACCTCGTGAATCTTTACAAGGAAACACGATGTCTTTAACGAGCAGGACGCCACACAGAGGAATTCCTTACGACTTCTTCTGTTTCTGAAAACTCGGGCCGATGCAGACGTGGCTGAATCCAGGAGAGTTTCGGATTTACACTGAACTCCATAAATACAATGTGAGTTTTATTGACAGAAGTGCTGGAAGGAAGGAGCCGCTCCGACCGGCCTGCTGCCGCCGAGCGTCTCCACATTGTCCCGAGTCTCGTCTCTCGCCTGTCGCCCCCCCCCCCCCGACTCCATCACACGTTGGCAAGCAGATTAAAAAACAAACAGGAAAAAGAACCTCCAGAGGTTTTCTGGACGTGGAATAACAAACCACATGAGGGTGATTACTGCATTAGACAAAAAAAAGAAATCACGGCTCGGTTCTAAAAAGTCTGCCTGAATCTATAAATCACGCTGGAGCGAGCGTCGGCTTCTAAAGACCCTGATGTGGTGACGTTATTTGTGAAAACGCTTTTAAAAGGCACTTTAACGCAGTGGAAGGGATCGTGCAGCGGGGGGTGCGTCTGCATTTCAAACACATGCAGTCATCCCGTCTGAGAAACAAAGATCTGACTTTCATCAGTGAGAAGAGAGAAAGGATCAGAAAGACGGTTTCTCTCTGAGACTCTGAAGCTTCACGTGTTTGTTCCATAGTTTCATTTGATCCGTTAGTTTTAGTTTCTCATTGTAATTTAGGGACCAAAGAATTCGGTCTGACATCCTGTCATCATCACCTACGTGGGCGGAGTCTACCTGTACTTGACTCTGATTGGTTTGTAGACGGCGTCTGACGTGGGCGCTGTGTCAGTTGGGGGGGGGGGGGGGGGGGGGGGGGGGGGGGGTAGTCTTCCTGTTTGAATAAAGTACTTAATTTGGTCGCCATGGTAACATCATGATAGTATGACTAGCAGCATCAGTATCTTCTTCTTCTTCTTCTTCTTCTTCTTCTACTGTTTCATTCTGTCTCTACTTCCTGTGATTGGTCCAACAAAGTGTTTTCAGTGCAAACCAACAGAACCAGGTTCAGTTTGATCCAGACCCAGAACTCCTCTTCTGGTCCATGACTCCAAAGTTCAGCTCCAGTCTTTGTTTCCCCTTTTCATACAGAAAGAAAATCACGTTTCCAACATGTTTGTTTCTCTGGAACTTTGCTTCAGTTTCTCTTCAAATCAAATCCAATAAACTTTATACTCTGCAGAACAACGTTGTGCAACAGACAACACAACACAGAGGGACATATTGTGTAAGACAGAATAATAATGCAGGATAAAAGTGAGTTTAATATTGCACCTGCACTAAAAACGATAAAACGATAAATGATGAAAAACTAAAACTGGCATCAAAAGTGTAAAAATGTGCCAAACAAAGTGCCAACGTTATTGAGACACATGTTTCATTACTCTTTATAAAGTTTGAAGAGTTACCCGTGGTGTTCATTCAAAGATTAACCTCTGAACATAATCCAGCAACGTTTCCTGTTAAAGCGTATTAATGTACAAACATCATTTTCAAGAAACACTGGTGCTGTGACATCGAGGTGCCGTGACCTTCAGCCCCAGGACGACTCGTCTCCAGGGGAAGAAGAACAACTGTGAAAACAGTCTTATTAAACTGTACACCCCCCCCCCCCTCCCTCCCCCCCGCCGCCCTGCCCCCTCCTCTCTGTACGAAAGGAGACTGAAGATGAGACAATGGGATCGACTTTCAGAGGCATCTGTGGCCCCTGCACACTCCCAGGAGTCTGTGCCGTCCGTCACACGGCTGTCAAGTCATCCGTCAAACTGACAGACGGAATCACGGAAAGGTTTTTCCTGGAAGAAGCGAACGTGACGTCACACACACTCGGACTCCCACGTTTAAAGCGTCTCAGTGACACACCTGATGTGTGTCCGTCTCAGTTGTGGTCTTGAAGTGACACACGTCCGTCCTGGAGCTTCAGCGTCACGTGTCGACCTCGCTGTGTGAGAGTAAAAGTTACACCTTGGATTCTACTGATTTAACTGTGATTCATTTTATTTGTTGCATAATGTTAACTACTCCTTCTTTATTTTTCAGTTGTCTGCAGCTTCGTCCATGTTTTATTCTTTTGGGTCTCGTCATATGACTCATGCTGAATTTGTCCACCTGAGTGAAACCTCTGCAGCGTCCAGATGTGCCCGGGATCGAGTCCCACCCTCCTGCACCTCCTCTTCAACACGTCAAGTTTAAACAAGCAACAACAACCTATTGCAGTGAAGGGAGTTCGTTGAATGTGTCTCTGAGCGTTGGTGTGAAGAGATCCTATCAGAGCTCATCAGCATCTGATCACAAAATAATTACAGGTATCAGACGTGACGACGTGACGACTGAAGTCTGCACGAAGCAACGAGAGGTTGAACATTTCCTTTACATCAATCTGAGCTGTTGTGGCAGCAGGACAAGAGAAATCTGTTTACACACAAACCCTGAAACATGATCACACATCATGTCTCAACACACACGCGCACGCACACACACACACACACACACACACACACACACACCTTCTACAAACTCGACAGAAGCCATTTCTTCTCTGAGGAGATAATTACACGTCGTGTCAGATGAGACACAAGAGGCATCAAAATAAACACTTCCCTGTCTCGTCCCGTCAATCAACCGGCGGCTGGAGGAGCGGTGACTGCAGAGATTATGCAACAAAGAAAAAGAAAAGAAAAGCAACAGTGAGACGCTGAGGCCGGAAGAGAGGGAGCGAGGAGGCCGAGAGGAAGGAGGGACGAGCCGCAGATCGCAGGGGAGAGATAAGGAGATTAGAAGGGAGGAGGTGACACGCGAGTAAGGAGGTGAGGAGGAAGAGAGACGGAGCGAGATGGAGGCGATAAAGAGAGAGGGAGGAGAGAATGAGGGCAGGTGGATAAAGGAGGGAAGAGACGGAAGGAAAGAGAGAAGGAGAAACTGAAGAAAGAGAAACACGACGCCGGAGCGGCAGGATCCAGATCTAGTTATAATATCAACCATTGATAATAACTACTACTACTATCAGTATTATTATTATAAGTATTACAACTATTCATTAAGCTGCTATAATTAATAATATTAATACATCTATAACTGCCACTTGGAAATGGCGGGAACATTTCATATCACGTGATCATGAGAAGTTGGGTCCACACATCCGACCTATAGCTGCAGTGAAGCAGGTCACATGGCAGCGAGGCCGACATCCTTCACCCTCAGAGGGGGGGGGGGGCACAGCACCAGTACAATAACTGTTACCTGCTCATGGTCCAGTGGAGAGATCTGATGTGAAGGGATTGTGTACGTGACGTGTCGCGGGTGTGGCCGCGCCGCTCGGGGTCTCGTGTTTCTGGCTCGGCCGCGGTTGGAGATTATCTTTGTGATCTTCCGAGCGACAGCGGGCGGCTTTGTGCCGAACAGGAAGTGAGAGAAGATACACTTCCCCGTATCCTGGGGGCTGTAAACCACATGAAGAGAAAACAACACCGCCAGCGCCGGAAGCTCCAGCGTCACACAGACGGGCGGGGGGGGACAATGGCCGTCCTCCCTCACTCCTCACTTCTTATCTCACTCTCTCCTCTTCACATTCTTCTCCTCTTTGGTTTCTTCTCTCCGTCTCTGCCTTCCTCGTGAATCCCGGCCTCCTCCATGTTAGCAGATGGGACACGGAAAAACAACATTTTAAAAAGAAATCAGAGGACACGTCAAATGAAATGTGGTTTCTGTCATTTGATGTTTTTCAAGTGCAATAGGAAAGGAATCGTGTGTATCTGCTAATTTTGGTAACAGTCCCAAACCTTCGGAAACAGACTCCGCCCACGTCCTCTGCCAGGAAACCTGCCTGGCGGGCAGCGACCACATCGTTTCACTCAGCCTGTCTCGTTTGTGGGGGTGAGCGACGGCACTTGTTGGCGGCACAAAGGCAGCTGGTTGCTATTGTTGCCAAAGATGACAGACAGAATCTCCTTACTGCCGCCCGGACAATGGAGGGCAGCGCTGGGACGGTGTTGAGTGTCAAACGCTATCTGTGGCAGGGCGTCTGTGTTTTTTAGGTCCCTGAAGAGCTGCTCGGGCCGGCACACGAGATTTAATTCATCGGAGTATACGGGACAAGGGCTCTCACACGGTTACAGCTGTTTGTGGAGCGCGGGCCTCGAGAGGCTTGAAGGGAAAGGATCCAACATGAAACAGGAAGTCAGCCCCGTTCGTCCTGTGATCTGCGGCCGTAATAACTTCCTGCCTGTGATCTGGGACTTCGGGACACGGACGGCTCCTTACAAAGCTGCGGAGAACAGGAGCAGCGCTGATGTCACTCAGAGACAAATCCTGCAGCTGCTCCACTGAAAACAAACACACACAGATTGTGTTCAACGTGCACACGCTGCCGCACAGATACGTGTTCTCAGGACTTTCTCTCTTGTCTCTACTGACATGTAGTGTCCCTTGAAAGGCGCTAATATAGCAAAGTTATTATTATTATTATCATTATTACTGTGCATATTGTGCCTTTGGTCCCCATAATGCAACAGTGTAAACAGATTTAGGTCCAGGCAACACACACACACACACACACACACACACTCACACACACGCTTGACATTCTTGCGAGGACCCTGGTTGACATAATATATTCATTAACCCAACAAATTGCAAGAACACACACAGACCAACTGCAGACAGGGAACAACCCTCCAGGAGAAAATCAATAACATCTACTGTCCCCCCCCCCCACACACACACACACACACAGACACACACACACACACACACAGACCCCCCTCCCTGTGACCAGAGAACAGGTGATCAGCTGCAAATGGGCGAAGTGAGTGAACGGAGGGGGAGAGAAGCCATTAATCACCCCAGAGTCCCGGCCACCATCTCCCCCACCACACACACACACAGAAACACACACACACACACACACACAGAGAACACACACACACTGCAGCAGACATCTCCATTTAAGAGCACTTTAACTGAACAGCAGCTAAACAAACTGGGGCCCTCAGGTCGAGCACTCGAGGGCCCACCACTGGGTTTAGAGCTCGGCCGACGTGCTGCCCGACCTCCTGTTGGAGTTACAGCTTCAGTAGAGACGCACACACACACGTCTTCAATCACAGGCGGCACAGCAGGGGGGCGCCGCAGTGCTGCTGAGCAAACAGGGCCGCGCGGCCGCCAGGTGATAATTAAATTAACAACAATTTGTGGGGACGTTGTCTAAACGTTATTTAGTCTTTTCTGTTTACAGGCATGTGTTCATTGTGTTTATTATAATACGTGACGTGTGGATGAAGGGGAACATGAGCAGCAGCAGTGATTTTCAGGCTAAACTCGATGTTTCTGTGACGTTTTGATTTTTAAAACCCAGAACAACTGTGGAATCGACTCTTCCGTGCAACAGTGTTGAAGCCACGGAGCAAAGTGTTCGCCAGCAGCAGCAGCAAGAAGACAACAAACCTCTGAACTCCACACTCATCCCATTTCACGCTCTGTAAATCATCTGAGAACAATAAGCTCCGAGGTGAGACCGGCTGTTTGCCGCTCGTCGTCTCAGTCAGGAGTCGGCTGACCTCTGACCTCCGTGTGGGACCACACTCACAGCTGCTCACTCAGCTTCCTACAAAGAGTCCTGACGTCTTTATCGTTCCCGTAGAAACAATTTCAAATCAGCGGGAGAAAAAATAAAAGCATCAGTAACCTTTGATTTTAGCTTTCATCATCAGGGGCCTCTTTATGATATTGTGCTTTTCCACCTGGGGGCGCTACAGACTTAATGGAGCCTCAAGCCTGGTTGAACTTCAGCTGAGGTGAGCTGATCTCTCTAATTACTGTACACTCGGGGAAAATCTATACGGGGGCAAATCTCGTCAGGCTCAATCTCATAAGTGCAGGCTGGAGCCGGCGAGGGCCTAATGTCTGTTTACGCCTGTTGGCAGGAGGTTGTGATTACCGGCGACGGTGGCGTCACGGAGGGAAACGCAGTCAGCAGGTGCAGATGAGGACAGGGTGACCGGAAACACAAGCGTGGGGGGGGGTGAAGCAAACGTCCAAATGTCCAGGTACATCGAAACCAGCTGAGCTCCACCGCTGCTGACGTTTCACCACCAGGGTCCAACAAATCGTTTCACAGGACGGACTGGAAGCACAGACACAGCTTATCAAACCGTTTAATCACAGCACGGGTCCAAAGAGGGATGGGTCAGCAGCGGGCGCCCCACCTCAGAACCAGTCTGGCAGCGATGGCCAACGTGCAGCTCCGCCGGCCGGCGACATTTCCCTGAGGACGATTACCAAAATGAAGGATTGAGGTAAACCCCAGTTTATCGAGCGTGTTGTTCGCAACGCTTGTAACGTGAGAGTGAAAGCAGAAGGTGAGAGGAGACCGGAACACGCGGTGATGAAAGGTTCACCGCGCAGGCAGGGCGTGCCCCGGCAGGCGGTGCCAGGCGGTGACACCACACCGCCCCGGGGGGGGGGGACGCACCTCTGGAGTTTATGAAACCAGGCCCAAAGCCTGGATGTACCGAGCATCACAGAAACAGCTCGTTCTCCTCCCATCTCAACACAGGTTCGTTATTTGAGCATGAAAACAACCACACTCCCCCTTTTTCCACTGGTCAGAAAACATCTGTCTGCAGTAGACAAGCGTTATTATCGTCTCCGGCTCTGATGGAGTGATGGACGCGTGACAGCCGGGTGAGGATCTGTGCGTTCGTGGCGTGGAGCACGACGCGCTCCTCCACAGGCAACGGGAGCTTTCCTTTAAGAGTTTTTAAAAATCCGTCTATTTTCTGCGTGATGGAGGAATGAGCTCAACGCACCTGGGAGTCCGAGTCGGGCCAGACAAACCCTGAACGATGGGTTAGAAATGCAGAGCGTCTGGTTCCAGGTGTCCACTCGGGCCAGAGCCTCTAAATCCATCAGACTGGCAGCTGCTCCGTCGCTCGGCCAGAGCGGCTCATGTTTGTGCCAAAACAAAACCGAGTGTGTCGACGCTCCGCCGCAAACTCCTCCAGCTTCTCCAGTTACTGCTCTGTGCTGCACTGTAACACATCAGAGGGTGTGTGTGTGGGTTTGTGTGTGTCTGTGTGTGTGTGTCTGTGTGTGTGTGGGGGGGGGGGGGGGGGAATCGATGGAAAAGGAGCATCCGTGCAAACACGACAACATGATTTAAGACGTGTTCTGCAAACGTACCTGACGACGTATCGACAGTTATATAGCTGCGCCTCTGCTCTCAATCTACCGCTGCCGCCGCCACCTTCACCCCCCCCCCCCCCCCCACTCCTCTTACAACTCACATTCCTCTGGATCCTCAGATCTGCAGCAGGGTCAGCTCACATGTCTGGGCCTGTCCCCCTCAGCACGGCCCACTGAGCTCAGACCTGCTGTTACCTGGATGCTGCTTCTTCTTCGTGCAGTTTGTTATTGATTTAACAGGAAATGATTAATTCTACGTTTCCGTCTGTTAATCCTCAGCTTGTTTACTCTCATGGGTCCTGCTCATCTTTCTGGGATCGTGTTACGTGACCTGCAGTAATTCAGCTGCAGCAAAAAAATTGGTTTATTGGAGGTTTTTTCGTTCTCGGAGGATTGAGCCGTCCTGCAGAAAGAAATGTTTTAATAGTTTTTGTCATAATCCTTCTAACAAAAAGGTTTAAAGGGTGAAAACGACCCGGAGCGTGAACATTTGAATCATTGGTCACAAATGAGATCGATTGAAACCTCTGATCTCTCAGATATGACAGTAAATACGAACATTAGATTAAAGTTTCCACTATTAGCCGGACACACGTCTCTGCAGCGATAATGAAAACACACGGCACACGCTCTGCCTTTAATCACACAGGCTCTGACTGAGCGACACGTCGGAGAGGCCTTTATGTGACTTGGGGTTGGAAAGAGGTTTTTCTCCTCCAATAATTAGCTTATCAGACCATTTACACGGCCAAGAGTCATTAGCAGCTGTTTAATGAGGTGGTTAAAAATAGAGGAGGCACATAAAGGATCAGAGGAAGCAGAACTTCACACTCCACTGTGTGTGAGCATGAATTCACAACATCGCTGCTCATGTGTAGCTGAGCACTCTAACAGCTGTGTGTGTGTGTGTGTGTGTGTGTGTGTGTGTGTGTGTGTGTGTGTGTGTGTGTGTGTGTGTGTTGCAACACGCTCCATATGCCTGCACCACACTTAATAATAACAATAATAATAAACTTTGTGTGGTAACGTTTATACAAGAAACGCAGCTCAAAGTGTTTCACAGACAATATGAAAATAAATCTGTAAAAAATGTGATTCAAATTCAGATTTTAAGAGACAAATGTTAAAATTACATTTAAAAGAAATTTAAATTGAATATTCTTTTCTTTGATTATGTCAAAACGCTTTGAGCAGATTCTTAAAGACACAGATTCAATACACACTGAGGACCAGGTCCCCACAACGTCCGCAGGACGTGGACGTGCAGACACTCGATACCTGGATTTATTTGATCATTTGATCAGCGAGTGAAACGTTTACAGTCGAGAGTCTGGACGCTCGCGCCTTCGGAGAAGTGACGTGAGCAACTGTTTGGGCTGAGGGGGTCAAGTAGGGTGTGTGTGAGTGTGTGAGTGTGTGTGTGTGTGTGTAGTAGGTGGGGGGGTGGGGGGTGGGGGGCGTTGAGGCTGTGGGTAGAGTTAGTTTCAGTCTGTGGCAGCTGAAGAAACACACACACACACTAAACACCAAGCACTCTGCAATACAGTATACACACACTCACACACTCACACACACTCACACACTCACACACTCACACACACACACACATGCACACACGCACACACACACACACACACACAACAACTCTATGGAGGATTATTAGTGCCCAATTTACTACTCGGGCAGAAAATGATAATCACCCTTTAAAAAGAGCTGTGATTGTATTAATAAGACGACACAAATAATTGTTTGTGATGAGACAATTCTTGTAAATCAGAGTTAATAAAGTTGTTATTTCAGATCAAAATTACGTTGTTTTTCCTCCAGAGAAAAAATACTTTTTCATACAACACCAATATTAATATCTGTTATTGCTTTTAACGGTTTCCGCTCTATATCTAAATTCAAGCACCTACAATTTCACTAGTTAATGCACTGTGAGCTTCCATAACCCCTGAGCAGGGTGAGTGCTGGTGGCTGCAGTAAGATTAGACCCGTCCAGCTTGGGGCTGTTACTGAACCTCAAACTGTGGCAACTGCAGCCGTACATCAGCCTGACAGCAGCTCCCTCGGCACCACAGACACCACAGACACACACAGAGCGGCAGACGCACACGGGCTCAGGGGGAACTGACTGGACACAGGATCACAGCGTCTTCAGGAGCACGAGACACCAGGCAACGTCCTGCTCGTTTCGAGAGTATGAGCAGTGTGAGAGAACTTCCTGAAACGACAGAAACCATCTTTGACAAAACGTCTAGGTTTTTCCGTTTGGTCCATGTCCCATCTGCTGACATGGAGAAGATAGGGTTAACGAGCTAAAGACCACGAAGGAGACGCCTGAGCTTCTCTTGTCTTCACGTCGTCTAACGTTCATTGTCGTGGCAATAACAAACTCAACGGTTGTTCAGTTCTATCTTGTCACGTCAAAGCAGTGTTCCCGTTTGAAACATGATTTTTTAAACTTCTATAACAACATCAGAGATCTCTAACTTTGTGTTTTGCTCCTTTTCCTCCATTGTATAACTGCGTATATCGTCCATAAAGTTGTTACCATCCACGCAGACAGTTAGACCTCATAGTTTCCGCTGCAGTTGTGTGATTAGCCACAAGAGGCAGCGATGCATTTCTCTGACTCTCTCTCTTTCAGGAGAACTTGTCTTTCACTCTTTACCTGTCACTCAAGTGAAACTAACTTCCTGGATTTGCGATTTATTTAATTGTTTATATCCCTGAACTACATCACCTCCTTCAAGCAGGTTTCACAGAATTCTGTCCACTAGTTTGTTTTTATTACACACATATACACAGTGTGTGTCTTGTGTTTGATAACTCGGATTATTTAATAAAGCAGAGCTGTTTTAATTTGTCGCCGTAAACAACCGCGTTCGATCCATTTCCTCAGAGGAGAATCGTGTTGATCGTAAAAGGTGCTGATGGTGTGTGATGATTTAGCTGAGTACTGGTGTGGGTGAGCTGTTAGCTGGGAGAGGCCGGGATGGGAAGTCTGGGAACGTCTTAATGACAGACTGGGGGTGAGACGAGCCACGGAGCCATAACCATGAATCACATAGTAATTAATGAGCAGGTTCCCATGGCCGGGGCTTGTTTGATGGTGAAACAAAAGCTATCTGGACCGAGCGAGCGTTATTTACACACACATTAGACAGATTAAGGCAGAGGGGGAGGCGGGAGACAGGCGGGGGGTTGGGGGGGGGGGGGGGCAAGGTTAAAGAGAGCCACTCACGATAAGAGGAGCAACGGGACCAGCAGGTAGAGCGGAGCCGAGCCGG
This sequence comes from Reinhardtius hippoglossoides, assembly GCA_006182925.3. Classification (NCBI taxonomy): domain Eukaryota; kingdom Metazoa; phylum Chordata; class Actinopteri; order Pleuronectiformes; family Pleuronectidae; genus Reinhardtius; species Reinhardtius hippoglossoides. Next base: position 1,195,910 of record CM031679.1, read on the forward strand.
ACCGAGCTAATGACGGAGTGCGGCAGCAGCTGGCGGCCTGAGTGCAGAGTGGAGGGGAGGGCCAAAGGTCCCGCTAATGATAGCCTCCACCGCTCCGAGCTGCACCGGGGTCACGCTCAGGGGCCGTAAAGCTGCAGGAGGACGGGAGCGCCGGAGTCATGTGCTCGCCGGCTGAGCTCACCTGCACCGCCCGTGACTCACTCGGCCGCTTTCTCACAGGAAACCAGGGCAGCAGCCAAGGTTTTAAAGAGTGAAGGATTATGGGATCATCCGAGGGCTGAACACGTCACGGTCTGATGACGCAAGAGCAGGACGGATATCAATCAGCTGATATGAGCCTGTCACAGTCACGTCAATATCTGCGTTTATACAAAAACCTTATTTTAAAGAATGGACAGAACCGAAAAGATGCAAACGATATGTTTACGTACACAAAATAAAGTTTGTTTAGTTATTTCAAGTTCTTTATATTCGGTTGTATTTGTGTTTTCTTTTTATTTATAGTTATTTATAATAAAGTTTATGGTTTATTTGTCACAGGAGCTTGAAAATTTAAATTTGGGAATAATAATCAATAAAAGTATAGTAGTAGTAAAGTATAGGGGCCTCCTCCATGTAAGTGGATGGGACATGGACCGAACTAAAAGGTCAAATAAACATCACAAGTTTGGTTCTAATTAGATATTTATTAATATAAAATCAGGCTGAGAGGTCATGATTGACAGCTGACACTGAGTCGTGATTGGTCGAGTGTGTTGTCAGGACCTCCCCCGATCGCTACTGGCAGCGTTTGTATCAGGGATATTTTGGCTTCTGAAAGTGGGAGGAAGTTTAAAATTTGGCAGAAGCATCCGGAGGAGGAATGGAACACGAAGCCAGGTGATTCGTGATTGATGAATCATTTGCTGATTCAACGAAAAAGGAGCTTCCAAGACAAGCAGCGGGATTCTGTGACCAAACGCTCATCCTCATCACCACTGACTGTAAATCAGGTCTGTGATCAGAACCCCTGCAGTTACTGACAGTGCGTCGGTCACCCACAGATGTCGCACTCTGTTTAACTCACCGCACTCTATACAAACACATCCACCGCCTTTCGCAATAAAAGCCACCGCACAGAAAACACACAGCAGCCTCTCAATTAAAGGGGCCGCCGCGATGAAAGGGAAGGAAGTGAGCGAGGCAGCGAGGGCGAGTGGGCGGGCTGTCAGCGGCACGGAGGGCGGGGCCCGGCTGGGCGTGACCAGGAAGTCCTGACAGGCGTGAGAACAGGAAGATGAAAGGCTGGGGGGGGGGGGGGGGGGGGTAGTTTGGATCTAGCAAACACACACACACACATGTAGGGACGTTCTCACGCTTTAAGCAACAATGCTAATCACACTGATGAACTGAGTGATGCTCTGTGGTGTGAAGATGCTTTACACCCCCACAAGGTTTCATAATAGATGCATGCTGAAAATAAACACACACTCTCACACTCACACAGACACACACACACACACACACGCACAGTGTCCTGATAAAACTGATAGTTAAGAACTTCACACCTCGACTTGGGATGAGATGTGTGTGTTTGCACTTGAGCATCAGTGTGTGTGTGTGTGTTGTGCTCGTGTGTGTGTGTGTGGTGTGTGTGTGTGTGTGTGTGTTGTGCTCGTGTGTGTTCACGCATCTAAAAGTGTGTGTTGTGTCTTAAAGGGAAACTCCAGACTAAATCATTTTACTGAACTGACCAATCACAGTCGACCTGGTGTCACATGGGGTCTGATGTCACACTACAGGTGAAGAGCGTAAATATTTTGACTGAAATTTAACGTTTAAATATCCAAGGGATTATTTTAGTATAGTTACTATTAATAAGAAAGAAAGTGAAGTGAAATCTGATCATTGGACGTTTTCAAATTCTCATTGTGGACATAAAAGAATAGATATTATCTTGAAATAAATTAGAAAACAACATGAAAAGACTAAAATATTTCCAGCATGTTCATAGGAGTAGAATAAGGCATATGAATAAGGGTATAAATGATACATGAACAAAGTTAAACCCTCTATGAAAACCTTTAGATTAAAGTTGCAATATAACTGGACATGTTTAAAGATTTGTATCGTAACAGAAATGTAGAGACACGTCAGAAGAAGTCAAATAAACACCTGAATGTAATCTGGCTGTTTTCTTTCCACTCATCTTAAAGGAAACATGTTCTGCATAAATCAGTGAAAACTCCCTTTCGGTGCCAGTTCCTTAAAATCTGAGACCAAAGTCAGAAAGCCTCTTAATATTGCACATTCACTACTTGTTGGACAAATCTTCCTCCTCGTTCTGATGTATAAATTCAAGAGGACATATTTTCACGTGTATGTTCAAAGCTCCGTCCGTCCGACCGAAGCAGATAACAGTCCCTTCACCCACGTGCGGCCCACAGCTGAGAGGAGCTGCAGCACTCGCTGGGATCTGAGAGGATCAGTGGGAGGAATTTTTCCTTTAAGAGAAGTTTCCACCCACGGCGGCGCTCTTGTCACATCCCACAGCCTCACACTGTTTGTGTGTGTGTGCGCACAATCAGCTGTGAGAGTCCGGACACTTCACACACCGACGAGATGGAGCTATTTTCAGCCGGCGTCAGAAGGGAGCGCTGTGGAAAATGTGCACCGTGTATTAGGTGCACATACGTGTGTGGTGTGTGTGTGTGTGTGTGCACATACAATGTGTTTGCATGCATACATGTGAAAATGCATGTGTGTGTGCTTCAGGTGCACGGATGTGATTATGTGTGTGCAGGTTTTAGCAACACTACAAAACTGTTTTACGTAGAAATATATAGATTTGTGCTTTAAAACCATTTTTGTTGCTGCACAGAAATCAAGCTCCTGCTGTGATCGATGGTTTTTGAAATATCTGACAGATTTTTAGATTTTGAAGACCGGTCGAGCGACAGCGACGTGACTGGACCGTCCCATTTCAAAGGCTCCTTCAGATGTAGTCGTCCTTTCATCCCCGAGAAACATGGACTCCAACCGGTGGATCTTCGTCCTCCGGTGGATCTTCGTCCTCCGGAGGATGCGGCGGCAGACTCGAGACACAGTTTGTGTTTGAACACTTTGAAACTTGCAGAAAACTGCAAAATCTGTCTTCTCCTGATTTATCTTGAATTTCTTTGCCCCCCCGTGTGTCATTTTCCAAAAACAGAGATTTTCCGGTTGATGGTTTGATGCTGGCAGCGAACAATAAGCTCCTAGAGGATGGAGGATCTTTGAATGCACCCTGTGAAACTAAATACCGATGGGGGGGAAACAAGTTAAATAAATAAAAACTCTTGTACTGTTTCCAGTTTTGACTTGTTCCTGCACCATTGTTGAATCCATATCTCTGCTGTCATAAAATAACAGAGGAGCCGTGATTTCTGGTCGTAAAAAAAAAGTAATTCATATCTTCAAAGTTCTATCTGTTAACTTCCCCTCACGTGATTAAACACACAAACGTTTGTCAGGAAGGAAGCGGGAAAACACACACAAGAAAACCGTACTTTATTCCAAAGGGAAGTTTGTGAGTCTGGATGGATGGCTGACGTGTGAAGTCGGGTCAAGTGCTGACACGCTCGCCGCAGCAGTCCACCAGCGACTCATCCCAAAGGCCGGCGGAGCGAGACCTCGTCAGCCCGGAGGCCCGACAACCAGCGGGACGCTCACAGGGGAAATGAACCGGGGCCCACAGAAACACAGAGGGTTGCCATGACGCTGCCAAACTTACTGTGACATCTGTGCGTGAGATTTCCACCTGAGAACGTGGTTGTGTTCCTACACACACACACACACACACACACACACACACACACACACACACACACACACACACACACACACACGTGTTGGGCATTACTCGGTGTTTAGCTCTGCACCGTCTGCAGCCAAACAAACGCTGAATCTGTGTCTCTGTGTTTTCGGTGTGGCGACGGAACAAACGTACACAAACAGCTGGTCCCACATGTCCTAATAAGAGAGCGGCTGACTGGCAGAACATCCTCTCCACCCGGCCGCAGATTAGATTACAGCGCTTCAAGGCTCCTGACTTCGCCTGGCATGGCCCCTTCGCCTGATTAGTACCACGGCAACTGCTGCTGCCGCTGCCGCTGCCGAGCTCCTCAGGACGCCAGAAAAGGACGGAGCCGTTGTTAAACTGATCTTTTAAGAAGCAAATCTGCAAAATGTTCGGAGGAATCCGAGCTGTGTGTCGCTGCCCTGAGGCGGCGGCAGCTGCAGATTCACAGCAGCGTCAGTGCAACGGTCAAAACATCCTCCGAAAAAAACGTATCAAGTCACGGCCACGACATTTCAGTTAGAAACACAATGTTCAGCATGTTCCCCAAAAACTGTCACTTTGCCAATAACCTGCTAAATATATACGAGCGCAGGAAGATCCTCCGGCCCAACGGCATCGGACTCACATTCGAATGCTCGGGGTTCGTAACATTGTCAATTTATCGTAACTGCAGCTAAAACAATTAATCTCAGTCTGATGAGCTCAGTGAGTTTTTAGTCCGGTCCGTGTGTGATCTGCTAACATGGAGGAGGCAGGGTGTGAGTCCTGTACCGCAGCCAGCCACCAGGGGGCTATCCAGATGATTTGGCTTCACCTTTGGGGAAACTGTCACGTCGTCCATCTTTGTATTCAGTCCTAGTTAAAGCTAACAGCAGCTGTAGACTTCCACAATGAGACACACACTTTCATCCCTCACTCCTACAGACACGTGAAATAATTTTTTAATCTTAATAAATGAAGGAGGAACAGATACCGAGTCGAAGTCAGACGCTGAACCTTTCCAGGCTGCCAGCGGCTGCCAGGTGCGTGTGGGCGTGACAGCACCTTCATACCTAACGTGTTTGTAAATGTGTGTGTCTGGAATTCGGGGCGTTGACTCCTTTAATTCAACTGGACAGGTGCGAATAAAAGGGAATAAACCTGAGAAGCACCAAACACCCAAAGCACGACACGCGAAGATCATCTGATTCCTCCTCAAAGCAAAGTGCAGCGTCGGCCATTAGCACTGACAACATAATCTGGAGCAATCATAAAATGCAAGGATGTACGTGTATTAAGAGATGGACGTCGACGTGCTTTAGCACAGGAGCTAGCACCTTCTGCAAGTCAATCATTTCAATCGTTCTGTGTAAGTTTAGACAAGATCCAGCTTGTGCTCGTGAGCAAGCGCACGGCAACCGAGTACAAGCCAGGAACAAAGCCTTATTACCCGTCAAGTTCCCAGTATTCTCTGAGAATAATTCATTGACCTTAATGTAAAATATCATTTTTAGAAGATCTATGTGTGTGGTGCCTTTGTTAGCATGATTACGCAAAAACTACGAAATTTCCACGAAACAGAAGTGGGCCAAGAAAGATCCCATTAAATGTCGGCGTGGCTCTTTCAACACTCTTTACATTGCAAGATTTCTTTCACACTTAATTGACTCTATATGTAAATATCATATTTTTAATAAAGTCTTTTCTTTATGTACATGGATATGTACTGAGTTGTGCTGCCCGAGCCTCTGAGCATGGACCTGTGCACAGAGGACGTTGTGCAGCCGAACAATGGAGACACCTGTTTGTTCGTACGGAGTCTGGGTTGTAAGGATCGAACGTTATTTATGTCACGTACTGTAAATCTGTCAGCCCCTGCGTTTAAATCTATTCCTGCTCGCCGTGTGTTTGTGCCAGAGACAGAGTCCCATGTGTTGCCAGTGTAATGGACAATAAAGTTGTCAGGTTTGCAGAATGGATGAGTGAACGCTGGGGAAGACGGACGGGTGATGGATCGGACATATTCTAGATTCGCTGTCGACACGAAGCTGCCTCACGAAAAAGTTCTCCAGGAACGATGAGGTCTTCTCTTTGAAGTCAGACTCAAAAATGCATATGAGGGTAAAAATGATATGTGATATGATTTGTAAAACTGCTGTTGCTTTTTCTGCTTTCAGACCGAAGTCGAGACGTTATCCTGAACTTTTACGTTGGCTGGAGACGGAGCTGAGACGCTCATCTGGACCAACATCTGTTTGATTCTATTAATTAAATGTCATTTGTCTGTCATGATAAATACAGGAAGCTGGGAAAGAAGATCAAATCTCCATCTTCAATCACGACGATGACCAATCAGCGTCGGCTCGATATGGACGAGGTTTGACGGACAGCTGCATCGTCCTGGCAACACAGGCAACAACTGTCATCAGATTTCATCATTGAGATTATGATTCCCATGTTCAGATTGTTCTCTGGTGGCACCCGGTGACAGATTTACATCCCGGTTTTGGCAACGCAAACCTTTTGAGTTTGTGTGTCATTCCGCCGCTGCCTCGTTTCATCCAAAACAATTAGCGGCTCTCAGTGAGCGAGAGGGTCCGTCACCTGAAACCAGCGTCCTGGAGGATCCGGAGATTCACAGACTGTTGCTCAAGAGCACGTCAGCAGAGTGGGAACAGGCTGTCCCTGCTAGCGGGCTGCTATAGTTACCAGCACAGGTCTGGAGGACAGTGGATGTGTGTCACCTCTCTGGAGGGTGATTTTTGGGGGGTGGGTTGCTGATGTGCTGCTGACAGTGAGTTCAGGGCCGAGGCAGCTGGGAATGTGGAGCCAGCTCCTCTGCGTCTCACTAATCAGGTCTGTTCTGTCGCTAGCTGCCGCCGAGGCTGGTCCCTGACGCGGCTGCGGCAGCGAGGAACAACGCACTGCTTCTTGAACAAGAGGACGTTTAATCTTTAGATTTAATATCACGTTCCTTTGCCCTCATGGATTCACATATTTCCACTGCTGCAGTCACCTGGAATCAAACAGCCGGGATGGAACTGTGACGTCTGCTTATCTGGAAACTGAAGAACATGCATTAAAATGATTTTACTGCTTTAAAAGAAATCAATAACGAGAGGGTAATTGGTCCAATGATCCAATCAGAGCGGACAGTAAGGTTAGATCCCGCCTCCCTGAGCAAAGTACTTTTACTTTCAATACTTTACTCAAGTAGAAAAGTGAATGTTTGACCTTTTTCTGTAATAATTCAGTTCTTCCTCCACTCGTGCAAAACGCTGCTGAGATATTTCAATCTGAGTTTTAGCGGTGGACTGACAAAGTGAAATATGTTTGTGTGAACATCGTTAATCTGACTCCCAGGAAAAGCTGGAAGATCCGTGATTGTGTTGGATCCTCGTGATTTGAGGGTTGAAGTGATTGTGGGTGAAACCACGTGAGTGTGAAACTTCCACCAACATCGACTTTACGACCTTTAAACACAGTTCTTAAAACAACACAATATAGAATGAATACACAAAAGGAACCACCTACGGGGTGAAATATTGTGTTCAACTATAGTTTATGCATCGAAACCCACATCGAAAGTACACACTCGAAGTTCACCCGCGTGTTGACATGCAACTGTGATTCAATAGAAACCAGAATAAGTGGCACTGGGAGGGACCCTCCTCCTTCTGATGTGTATTTCCTGGTTTATATAAGGGTTCTGCATGTCTCATAAATCTATTAATACTCTGCTACCACTCTGAACGCAGCGGGGCCTTCGAACGCACCCTTCTCCCCGCGACGCAGCACAACACAGCCGGCGGTGCACGTACACACACCAGGGCTTTGTGCTGCTGTTTGTTATCAGCAGGAACCCGGGTCTACATGAGGGAGGAAACGTTACTGGTTCCCACCATAACTCAGCACAGGCCTAATCAGTAATGGTCGCTTGATGAATGGACGGCTACAGCGCACACAGGCCCTTGTCGCGAGCCGTAAACAATGAGTCAGACTGGTATATCTGACAATTATAACCACCCTTCAAGGACTTCTTAACATATCCAAATGCGGTCTTAACCACCGCCGCCCCCCTCCGCACACACATCCCCCCCCCCTCCTCCCCTTTTTAGCGCCAGTCATGTGGTTTTGTGAAATGACAAGCTCCACGTTCTCACACACACAGAACATCAGATACACACAACAGTATATCACCGCTGGCATTTACACTGTTTGACCTCCGCCGCGCTGTTCGCGAATGTCAGAATATAGAAGGGAGAAAGCTCACAAAGCAGCGGTAGGCGATAACCTCGGAGTTCTCACGCTCGCATCACGGAACATTAAACATCTGTCAGGCCCGTTTGACCTCGGCCGCGCTACGGTCAAATCTCACAGTGATACCGGAGCCGGTCAACGTCTCAGACACAGAAGTTCTCAGGTGGACAAACACAACCTCACTGGTTAGTTTAGAGTTTCAATTAACGTACAATTATTACATTTATGTACCAGTTGTTGGATAAATGAAGCACTGAGTGTCCTCCCAGCATGCACTGGGACAAACATCTCTAACAACAGCGATGATGAAACTTTCAAACCAAAACACCACTTCAGGCGTAGTTTCCCTGTTTGGAGAGGAAACCAGAAGCTCGTTCTCTAAACTGAAACTCAGGAACATGAGCCTTAAACATTGTTTACTGTCGGTGCGCCGCTTACAGCCGACCGTCTTCCTGGCAGCGTGGAGACGAGGAGAACGCCGCTGAGTGTTTGTGCGGATTTGGGGCCTGAAACCTTTTCACTACTTTCTCCTTCAAATGGTTTGATTCAGAGAAACAGGTGAGATCTGTGTTGTTTTGATGAAGTGTGACGATCCAGCTGTGCCAGCTGTTATCGCACAGAAGAGTTTAAAGTACAAACAACTCAAATACAAGAAGTGCAACCGCTGCACGAAGGATCAGTTTGTATAACGACCTGCAGGGCGGAGTCCGTGGGGGGGGGTTCAAACTCTGCTGAGACAGACACAGCGGACGCACGTGGTGGTTACTGCATTAGCCTCAGGTGGTAATGAGGGTTGCTCTGCTTTGGTCTCCTCCAACCTGCAGTGTGGTGCCACGGAGCGCCGATAATGAGAGGGGGGGAGAGGGCGAGCGGGTGGGAGCGGGCGCTGTAATGACAGTGAGACGTGCACATGTGTGCGTTTGTGTGTGCAGAGACATGTGTGCGGCTTCATGTGGACGCGTCCACCTGTGTGTACATGTAGCGTCGGTGTCTCGGAGCCGGCGTTCAGGCCGACACGCCCACAGACCGTCTGGAGCGGCTCGCTTCTTGGCAGCCGGTGAAGAGCCCACACTCTTCTCCTGGTATGTACTGAGAGGCGTAGCAGGAATGTTGTTCAGATATTAATGAGTCAGTTTTGAAATCAAATCTAACCACATATATTTCAACACCACAACCCCCCCCCCCCCCCCTCGTCCTCACCTGTGAGCGATCGAGTTTGGTTCCATCGGCGAGAAACGTGCGTCACGAGCTCAACCACACAGAGAAACACATTCCAGAGATAACACACGTTAATTGTGTTATTGAATTGTGATATGATGTAATGCACTTGTATCAATAACTGGAGGATGTTACCGTGGTAACCAGATGAAGCTTCTGACCAACCTTCTGATCTTAATTCTTAAAGTCTGACGAAGAGAGGACAACGTGCTCTCGCTCCAAAAACCAACCGTCCAAAACCGTGACCTCCAAGACACCGTGTCCGAGATTATTTGTTAACGTCTAAACGTCTAAATAAATAAACTCTAACTGTCTTATTCCTTCTTTTGTTCTCGGGAAACTTGTGGCTGGATCCTGGAAGAAGTAAATCAGCTTCAAACAGGACATCGGAGAACAGCTTTACATGCAACGTGGCATCGTACCTATATTTACATGTAATAAATCAGATTTAACGTCCGTGTTCTTCAGAGGAAAGGAAACAACACCCCCCCACCTCCCGCTCCCTCCTATGAGCAGGATGATATTTTCACTGATTTCTCAAAGAATATAATTTATGGATCTGGATGATGGAGGCACAAACCCCGAGGCTGCACTTAAAAAGACACGGCTCTACATTTGACTTGTTCAAAGTCTTCAGATTTTTAATTGCTAGATATAAAAACTAATATATTGTTCCATTAATACACATTATGACAGAGAAATTTATGTTATAAGGAAAAAAATATGCCTGGTTTGTTTGTGTCGTGTCAGAACTGCAGCTCGTTTAGGTGTTTTACCTTTTTGGTTGTAAACCTGAACATTTCTTACTTTAACAGTCGCAGACGAGCCGAGAGATGAGTCATCATCAGATCTGATGTGAGGCTGAAGTTATGAAGCTGTGCAGAATCTTTTTGTAAAAACATATTTGCACAAGTCACGCAGCAATCTTTTGATTAACGAGAGGTGACACCTGCTCCGAGCTACCGATGAGTTTCCATGTTTCCATTATGAGCTGAAAGTAAAACACGTTAAGTGCCGTGATTATTTACAGCCACTACACACACACACTTATCACCGGTGTGTTTGTATGAATTTCTCCAGTTCACCTTGAGATTGAGATTACGCTCCACACACACACACACACCACACACACACACACACACACACACACACACACACACACACACACACACACACACACACACACACACTCGTGATATGTTCCTAAGGCCTCGACCTGATTCTTATGGAGTTTCTTTCCCATCTCTATCGAGGAGTTGGGTCTTTCGTTTTCATGATTTTTATACTTTCACCTTCAGGTTTTAAGATTTCCCTCAAAACCCGTTGCACCACAGATTGTAAATAACGATGGACGACACGTCTCCGCTTCCTCCCGTCGTACCAAACTGAAGCTGCAACATCTCGGAGGCCGGCGCTGCCATCTTGCACTGAAGATGTCATTTGGAGCCAGAGGGTGAACAGTCGTCAAAGAAGGGTTTCATCAGAACACTTGACTAAACATCAGGTTCATCTTTCAGATCCGTACTGAACTCCAGAGCATCTCCGGACATTCTCCAGCGTGAGAGTCTCCAGGTCCGACTTTGACATGAAAGTGTTGCTCGATCCAAGATGTCCTCGCGCAGACAGAAGTAGACGAACACACTCACTCATCCACAAGCCATGAAAGGACTTTCCAAGCAGAGCTACTGTGTAATAATGTGGATGACATCAGAACACTTACACTGACACACACACACACTGATAAGTAGTGTGCACAAACGTGTTGACACACACAGTTGCTGAAACACAACTCATGCGGAAAAACAGCGCACACAGGGTTGCTGACATGTTAGAGCACAAACACACACACACACACACAGACACACAAACACACACTACACCCCCTCTGGCTCCGCGCCCACTGGATTTGAAACTGACGAAGAGTTTGGACAAACGATGCGGTGAATGTTTTGCAAACGCAACACTTAGCAAATCACCAGGACCGAGAGGTGACGAGCACCGACCCAACCACCAGACGGGCCGCTCTGCGCCTCATGTCGAGATGCTCGGCCGCTTTCTGAGCCAAACCAAACTTAACATGTGAGAACAAGAGCGGAGGAGGAGGAGGAGGAGGAGGAGGAGGAGGAGGAGAGGAGGAGGAGGAGGAGGAGGAGGGAGCCTCTTCATCTCAACCACACGACTTTATCCTCAGAGACACATCTCTTCCTCTGGGAACCTCAATGACAAGGAGACGGAGACAATGGTGGAAGCCAACGTGCGACATTTAACATCTCAAGCAAAAATATACAACTGCCAAATTTTACCGTTAAAGTATAATTAGACGAACAAAACCCTTTCCTGACGTCTACACCCCAGTTTGAAGTAGGATTTATTAGTTTAGTGGCAAACAGAACAGCAAGGGGGCGCTGTGTTCTCAGACTGACAATTAAAAAGCTTCAGTTGGTACAATTGTTTTTTTTACGATGGTTGGACAGTAACTAAAGATGGATGACGTGAAGCCAAAGCATCTAAATGCTAAGCTAAGCTAAAGTTGCTACTGTTATTTGTTTTTAAAAAAGTGGCTACAGAATGTAACGTGTAGCAAATTGTGTTAAACAGAAATTTAAAAAAACGTTTTTTCGTCTGGATTTGAAAGCTGAATTATTCTACTTTTGTAGAATAATTCGACTCCGTTCATCTGGAAAGACACGAGCTCGACGCTGGATTACGGGATTATGAGATGTTTCTCTTGCGGGTAAAACGTCTGTCAAAGCAAATGAAAGGTGAAATCATCTGAAACGCTCCTCTCCTCACCTGTGAAGTTTCTATTCTTCTCTTCTCTTCCGTGACATTTCTATTCTCGTTACCTGTGAAACCCTCAGATCGGGGCGTGCCGCCGGTTTGCCTCTCGCTTCCATTAAAGGCCGGGAGAAAAGGCTAATCGCCCACTCATGCAGGTTCTCTTGATGAGTCATTCAGTGCAGTTCATGGTCCCCGAGGCTACGAGTAAAAGAGGCTGTTCTGTGCCGAAGCGTTTCAGCCGTCACTCGCCTGCCGTTTGCCCAGACAAGCTCAGGTAGGCACGGTGGAGGCGGCGTGTTTGGACAGAGACGAGGGATTTAGCTCGCTGACAGTAATGTTCACAGAGGGAACAAAGCAGCGCTCCTCCTAAACTATTAATCACCCGTAAGCGTCTGTCACACCGAGTCGTCGCTCGCTGTCATCGAGGATCAGCGACAGAGAGACAGAGCGGTCGGGATCGGAGGCGGCGCTGGAATCTGCCGGACGCTGCGGCTTTGTGCTGGAAGGTTTTCATCAATCACCAGATTAACACAGACTCCAGAGAAATATCAAAACACGATGCGTCTCCCGCTCGAGCTTCAGGTGTTCAGACGCTCGAGAGCCGAACGGTGACTGACGGGTTTCAAGGCTGCTCGTGGAATCACGTCGGGAAAGATGCCTTCATGGAATCTGGGTTTTATTTATTCTTTTTGTTTCAATCTGCAGATTTTAAGCATCATGCATTTCATTGGTCCAATTAAAGTCCTGAGATATTAACGTAATGTCTCTGCAGTTAAAACATCATCCAGTACTCGCTCTACCTGCCTTCGTTAGGGGGCGTGGCAGACGAGCTGCGTGGCGTGCGTTATGCAAACGAGGCGAACGTATCAGTCGGACAAACTGACGACGTGTTTCAGGAGCTTCCATGTTTCCGTGAGGGAGAAGAGCTCATCTATTTAAAAACAACCTGTAAAAACAACCTGGGGAAAGAAACGTCTCATTCACGACGATTCTGAGAAGAGCAGCACACAGCGCCCCCTGCTGACCAGCTGAACCGCGTCCCTCGGCGATGACACACACACACACCGGAACTCCAGGTTGCGTTGGCACTCCACCAGCCCCCCCCCCCCCGAGGAGATTATCACCAGATCAGGAGAGAGAATCTGAGAAGAAGCTTCTCCCACGCTGCGGATCATCTCTGCTTCATCCGCCTGTTGACGTTCCGCTCCGGAGACGTTTGTGAAGAAAGACTAATTCTAAGACTTCTTCTTCTTCACTCGTCTCGAAGATTAATGGTTCCGTCTCCTCAACAGTGGAGAGCGATGATTACAGTGTTCGGTGCTGGTGAATCTGTTTGTCATGGTTTCACCAGATTCACCTCAGCAAACACGTCAGATTACTGTTGTGTGGATACTGAGTAATATTCCCACAGAGAACATCAACAAGCTGAGCCGTGTCACCGGCGATCTGTCGAGACAAGAAGCAGCGACGACTTGGAGATGACGTCTCGTCACGGCAGCGGCTGGAAAACCGACATAATAAAAGATAATTCAACGATTAATAACGATTTCTAATTCCAAAAGAAACATGAGTCAGTGTCCACGGGGGGGAAATGCTTCTAACGAGATCTGTGACTGATTTGATCTTTTTATCTCTAATGTTGCGTCATTTGAACAAATAACAGAATTTTTTGTGTAGCAATTATTCATTTTTATTTATTCTGAACATCGAGAAATTATACAAACGAGTGAAAAAATAAACAGGAAAAAGTTGTATTTATAAACCGTGTATGATTTAAGTAGAAGTAGAATAATAATAATAATAATCAATAATTATCTCAAGCTACATCTATAAATATATGTAGTTTACATGTGCTCTATATTATATATAATGTACAACAATATATGTAATAAAATACAATATAAACAATAAAATAAGATTATATATATACATATATATAAACTGGGTTTGAACCAAAGATATAAAGTGTAAAAGTAATTTATCTATAAGGAAATCAATGAATAACAAACACAACTTCAAACTAAGATTCAGAGGAGGCAGAGCGGGTCGTCCACCAACGGGAAGACCAGCGGTTCAATCCCCGTCCCCCCCCCCCACTCGGCTTGCCGCAGTGCCCTCGGGCAAGACACCGAACCTGCATGTAGGTGTGAGTGATTCATTTATAGACGGTTAAAACCTATGTGAGGAGGATGATTGGCAGGTTTTTGGAGCGTCAGCGGGGAAATCAGCTCCGGCCCGTTTCCAGGTTACGGATCCAAACAGAACCGACTAATCCGGGCAGTGAGACGTGAGACGGGATTAGAGGCAGAGTCTTGGTTTACTGTTTGCTTTGCAAGAGGTCGCAACACCAAGGTAACGTCACCGGCCCGAGTCCTTTACAAGTCCACTTTCTGGGCTTTGATATGTTCTAAGTAGGTCATGTGACCGCAGCCCTTTATTCTGCGAGGACCATGTGTTGTTTTATTGTTTGTCTTCTGGGTTTGATTTGACTCGTGCACATGTTTTCTGACTCATAAAAGCATTTGGACTTTGAATTCACCATCAGAGACGGTAGAGAGAAAAGAGCGCTCACTCTGCCTGGGTCTGTGAAGCTCGCGTTCACCTTCCAGGAGACGTGTGACGGTCTGATGAGTTGTGTCTAGTCAGAGTGTGTGTGTGTGTCTGTGAGTGTGTGTGTGTGTGTGAGTCAGGACGTTTGATGCAGTGACTCCCTAACATCACCGAAGCCCCCCCACACACACACAGACACACAAAGAACAGCAGCTGCAGACCTCAAGCGCAGCCACTGTCTTAACAGCATGAATAATCAGGCATGGTATGTCTTACACACACGTGCACACACACACACACACACACACGCACACACACACACACACACACACACACACACACACACACACACACACGCACACACACACGCACACACACACGCACGCACACGCACACGCACACACGCACACACACACACACACCCTCTGTATTCATGTGTCCTGCTCAGTTTTTGCATTTTTGAGATTCTCACACATGCAGACGGTTGAGAAGCTGAAGCGCCGGTAGCGTCTCGGTGTCGTTCCCAGGTGATGTGTCGCTGAAGAGTCGGGTCCCGGTTGCGTTTCACTTCCTGTCCCTTCACGTCAGCTCATCCTCCGCGTGCACGGCTCCTGATGTCGGACACAAGAAGACAAAAGTCGCTGCCCAACATCTGTTGCTTTTATGAGCTCGCTCGCTGGCTAATTTATTAAAAGGGAATTGTTTTGACATTTGGGGAAACACACGTATTATTAGCTCCTCTTGCAGAGCTTGAGAAAAGCAGATTGAAACCACTCTGATGTCTGAGTAGGACGAAGAAAGGGCCCAGAGGCTGGAGAGGTCACAGTTTAATGGGGAAACAGCGATCGTTGGTTCCATCCGACGTCTGAAGCGACTGAAAGTCTGAAGAAACACGTTGTTCCTCGTTTGTTGACTTGTGGAAAAGAGTAAAAACAACCAATGGGCCAAGTACTGGGATTCATCTGGTGGCAATCACAGAGAATATCTGATATAGGCAGAACTTCCACTGTCACATATTCCATGAAGTGTAGGGGGCGCTCACGAGGTTGAATGGACGTGGACCAACGGTGTAACATTCTTAACCCCTGATAGAACATTTCAATAAATGTTCTGTCTGTCTGAACGACACCAGTAAGAAACCAGAGCTTCCAGGATGAAACTCACCCAGACGTGGCTCCACAGACACAATCTTAACACTTTGAATTTATTCCTCACGACATTTCTTGCGGGAAAATATTGTTCTTTTTACTCCACAACAGATAAAACTAATAATATGACAATAAACGATTACAGATTATAATCATCACTTTTAATCCAATGACACATGATGAACGACAGAATGAGACAATGTTCAACGTGGGACGACTTCTTTAAATATTGTAATATCACTGATTTTACTGAAGTGAACCATCAGAACACTTCGACACTAATATAAACGTGTAAAATTGACTGTAACAACATTAAAAAGAGAAAACATTCAAACTGTGAGTGCTCCATCGAGCGTGGCGGCTCGCTGCTGTGAGAACGCAGGAGGAATGTAAGTGGAGCTGAGGAATCGGCCCGGAGGTCGGAGGTCAACGCATTAAATGACGTAAAAAGGAAAAGACAGATGATGACACTCGATGCTAACGCTCGGCCTCCAGCTGCCGCGGCAGACAGCATCAGAGGAGGTATGCAGCCATCACGGCTTGTAATGTTTTCACTCCTCGCCACATGGATCTGGTAGCTATTTCCTGTTTGACGGGATCCACACTTGGAACAATAAAAGCCTGAGTCTAAGTCCGCGTGTCATCGAGATCCAAGTTACAAGCAAATTAAAGCTAAGAAGTAATCCAGTAATCCAGCCTCTCAAAAAAACATTATGACTTAATCTAATGACAGAAACTGACATTTTAATTATAGTTTAAAGAATAATGATAATAATAAATCATATTTGGTGAAAAGGTTCCCAGAGGATGAATCATGATGTTTCATATTGTTCCCTGATTTGGGACAAAGGACACGTTTGGTGATTTTCCATATTTTCCAAATAGTCGATAAATACTGAGAAAGAAAGAAAAAACTATTCTAACCAGACTCGTCTGTTAATCTGGGGCGGGATGAATACAGATCTATTAAAATCTATTATCTATTATATTTAGAAATGCATGTGTTTCAGCCACTGGGGACAATAATAGACTATAATTCACATCTGGGTCATTAAGAGTTTCAAGTCCTTAAAACGACCACAAACATTTGCTGAGCAAGGAAAGTCTGAGTCCACAACCTCTCAAACCGCCAACATCAGAATCTCATCGGCCCTCAGGCATTAAAACATCACGAGATCTCAGCGACCGAGTGCATTTCTGGAGCGTCGGTCATCTGCATCTTTGAAGTGACGGGCCGATGAATTCCTGCAAAGCGGATCAGGCTTTGAAATGAAAATCCCTCGGAGTGGATCCAGCCCCGCTCGGCTGTGGAGGATGAGCAAAGCGACCTGTCAGTGATCAGCGCTGATGCGGCATGTGTGCGTGAATCAGAAGCAGGTGAGCGTTCGCAGGGTAGAAAAAGAAATATCCAGCGCAGCCTGCGTGCAGCTGGACCTGGAAGGTGCCGCGGTGGAAACCCGAGCCCGGACTCAACAATGCAACCGGGATCAGATGGTGCTCGACAGGTTTCCCTCGGCTGCCAGGGAAGTGAGAGCAAGTGGGGAAGGCAGCGTCACGGAGGCGTTAATCACTCGGGGTATTGATGCTAATCCCGCAGATCAAGTAATGGAGGCAGCTGTTTATATTGGCCGTGAAATCCAAGCAGGTCGTCGTCCGACCGCGTTTATCATTAAACACAATGGTTTTAAAGCTCTGGGACGTTTGAGTCCGTCCAAGGAAAAGACCAAACGTAGAGAGACACCTCAACACGACCCCGTCAACTGTCTTCAACTGTTTATGTGCTTCGTCTGTTTCACTATTTCTGGGTCAAGCAGAAAACAAGACTCAGGCACCAACGCTGCTGCGGATACGTCCGGCGTCCAGTCACTGCTGCCGAGCGTCAGAGCCGTCACGACCAAGACGTCTGGAAACGCTGCGTCTCTTTAGTCTGGTGTTAGCCGTTTGTTTTATAGAGCTGCACACAGTCAGTCAGTCATTCAGCCCCACTTGAATCCGCTCGCCCTCTCTCTCTCTCTCACTTGCACAAACACATCACGTCATCGAACACGTGTACAAACTCCATTTGGGTGAAATCATCATAATTTGCTAGTTTGTTTATTTCCATACGGAGCAGGAAGCGAGATCCGATCACAAGTGGCCACCGGAGGGACGCGGGCGGGAATCTAACGGCGTCCACTTGTGACTGGACGACTCAGGTCACATGTTCTAACACCAGGTGTGAACGGGGCCTTTGTTTCGTACAAATAACTTAATTTTAGATTTTTTTAACTGATGAATTTGACTCGACAAAGTGAAACTTGATATATTTCTGCTTCGGTGACGGTGATACATGGATCTTCATCATCTGCACACGTCCGCAGTGACATTGCGATCGTGCCACGTGTCGACCGCGGTGTTGGATGTGAGGTGTTTGATTCCAGGGACGGTGGGCGGCCCTCTGGTCCCTCTGGTCCCTCTGGTCCCTCGGGCGTCCAGCAGGTCAGATCCTCAGATCCGTCTCCTGACGCTCTGCTGGACGTCCACGAGAAGCATCTGGGATTCTCTCTCTGTCAGAGTTTGGGTTTGAAGCAGAGTCGAGGCTTTGAAGTTCGGGCCAAGGCACCGACCGGCCCGCACCGGCTGAGGTGTAGGGTGGCTGCAGGGGGGGGGGGGGGGGGGGGGGAAGTACAGAAATATGCTCCGATCTACATACAGCGCTGCGTCGTCTCTGCCCTTCTTGCAGATGTTCTGCAGCGAAGACTAAACGTCTGCAGCTTGAAGCAGCTCCCGTCACATGGATCCGTTTACAGGAGGCGTTGGAATTCCTCTGCTGCAGAAGAAGCATCGGTTCTTTATGTGACAGAAGTGATTTGTGTGGAATCTCAGGTGTGAACGCACAGAAAGGTCCGGAGCCGAATGTTTCACCTGCAAAACTTTACAAGGAGATTTCTTTAACGCTGTAGTTTTAAAATGTTAAAGTGAGCAGAATGAGGATCTGGCTCTGGAGCAGAATGAGGATCTGGCTCTGGAGCAGAATGAGGATCTGGCTCTGGAGCAGAATGAGGATCTGGCTCTGGAGCAGAATGAGGATCTGGCTCTGGAGCAGGATGAGGATCTGGCTCTGGAGCAGGATGAGGATCTGGCTCTGGAGCAGGATGAGGATCTGGCTCTGGAGCAGAATGAGGATCTGGCTCTGGAGCAGAATGAGGATCTGGCTCTGGAGCAGGATGAGGATCTGGCTCTGGAGCAGAATGAGGATCGCTTGGAGCAGATGAGGATTGTCTGGAGCAGAATGAGGATCTGGCTCTGGAGCAGAATGAGGATCTGGCTCTGGAGCAGAATGAGGATCTGGCTCTGGAGCAGAGATCGACTCCTCTGCAGCGGGGAAGCACAGATGGATTCATGTCCGTTCAAATGATTTAACCACGGATTACATTTGTACCTTTATTGTGACATATTGAATCAAAGAGTCATCAGATTAAATCAGATGTTTCATCACCTCCCATCAGGAGATTAGTTTGTTACGCAAAAATGCTTCTGGAGAAATTCCCATGAAACTTGGAAGAAGGAGAAATGAGTCAGGAGAGAATTCTTCTTACCACTTTCTTTAAGATTGGAGCCTTTTTCTATTTAACATTTTTCTACGGAATAATTCATGGATCTTGATGAAAAAACAAACAACAACAAAAAAAGGCCATATTTAGGGAACTGGAATCTCAAATAGTTCTCTTGTTAAATGTCTCATCAACACTCCTGAGGATCCTCTGGTGTTTTTATCACATGAGCTCCTTTGGACAGGATCCAGAGATGTTACCGCGGGGGGGGGGGGGGGGGGCTCTGAGTCATAAGTATATATTTATTCTGCTTAAAGCCACAAACTGTTAATCGAGCACTGTAAGTGAACACATTACAGATGAGTTCTGTTCCTGTTTGCACACAGGAAATATAAATCAGATCAAAACAAGACATTTGAGAACAGCTTTACATGAACCTCGGTATCTCGCTGTAAAACCTATATTTAGATGTAATAAATCAGGTTTAACGTCCTTGTTCTTCAGGGGGGTGAAGGCAACCCCCCCCCCCCCCCCCCCCTCCTGTGTGAGCGGAGGGTGGTCGGCTGAGTGGTGGTTTATCTGTCTCATGTCTTATCTTCAGATCTGACCTGGAAACTCAGGGGTGAAGTGGCCCATTAACCTCCGTCCAGACTTCTGAGGACCTCTTCACAGGAGCCACTTAGCTGCTGTCGTCTCAGCTCGGCTGCTGCTGGAGAGACGCAGACCTGCGCTTTCAAGAGAAGTCACCCATCCCTCCCTCTCTCCCTCCCTCCCCCCCTCCATCCCCCCCCCTCCACCCCCCCTCCATCCCTCCCTCCCTCCCTCCCTCCATCCATCCATCGTGCAGCAGCAGTGGTGCGGAGGCAGCGAGCCTGTGAAGAGGTGTTGAGTTCAAAGGCTTTTTATAAGTTGAGACATCAGCAGATAAAAAGCCTCCTCAGCTACCTCTGCAGAAATCCGCTGAGGTCTTTGGTTTCACTGGCACGGTGGAAAAACACAGGTCGGTTCTTGTTGTCCGACATCAAAGCCGCGGGCCCGAGAGGAGGAGATTTATCTGCTGGTCGTGCTCCCCCCCGTCAGGTTCACGCACACAGCTCCCTCTCCCTCTCTACTTTGACAGCTGCTCCGGTCTGAGTTACAGTTTACACAACGCCGTGGCGATCCCACCGTAGGAGTCAGGAGCGCCGTGAGTACGGATCCGCCCGAGCAAAGAACAACAAGCCGTCAGAACGGGAGCCATCACCGTGTCACACTGATTACACAAGAGCCCCGGCGAAAAAACAAACTGTCGGTGCTTGTTCTCTGAGCCGAAGGGTTTCGGGGCCAAACCCGCAGCAGTGACGTGTTCGAGGCCCAAGTCCAGGGAATTGGAATTCGCTGGTATAAATATCATGACATGACAAAACCCCAGGAAGGTTAGGAGCGACCGCCACCGCCTCCAGGATCCAGGGTTTGTTCAGGCCGCGTCCACGCGACCACGTTTTCCTTTGATCGATCTTCGTCCACGCCAACAGCTTGGCTCCGTCGGCGCTGACAAGCCAGGTTCCGTGCACGTGGACCCGGAGTCTGCGGCTCGGGTTCAAACACGAGGGACCTTGAGTCACTTCGGGTGATTTAACCTCGTCAGTTTTAACTTTACAAGCTTTTGTTGATCTATCAAAACTCACTTTTTCCTTTGTCATTTTTGTAAAATGCATTTTATTTGTTGTAGCTTGAGTTTAGAGTTTGTGTTTGTTTATATTCTGGTTTTATATTTGTCTTCTCTGTGACGGTGCAATACAAATACAGTTATAAAGTTTTCTTTTGAATAGAAACTTGCTCCGTCCACTTCACGCATGGACCTGGAACCTCCAACACTAGGTGGCGATGAAGCAGCATCACGTTGGCTGCTAATAAACCAAACAAAGAATTTATGATTATGAAGTTATTGTTCTTGTCCAGAGCCGGAGCCGAACATCGTGTTGTACCACACTGCTGCACCATGTGTGGCTGTCAAGTTCCATCTGTGCTCGTGCTTCAGACGATCTGTTAGTGGGTCTGTGGCGTGACACAGATGGACACCAGAGGGACGCGGACGCTGTCGCACGTGTTAACCATCACAAACTCCATGTTGATCATGTGTGTTTGTGTATCAGTTGCACGTGTGTAGAAAACTCACATCACGCATTGAATATGGATTTCGCTCCGAGGCCTGAAACCTAAACAGAAACAAACATGTGCTGCGGATCAGACCGGGTCTCTAAAAATAAATCAAGTCTGTTGTTTAACTGCTGCTGGTGGACGGTGCATGGATATCTATACCCACGATCCCGGTTTGAGTTTATGATGAGCGCGGTCCTGCTGTTGGGTGAAAACCCTCCGTCTCCGCAGCAGATTTGGAAACGACTGCCATAAATCTGAGAATTCAGCACATGGCATTCAAAGGACTGCATCAGCCCAGGGGTCGTAAAAACCTCCTCAGCCCAGAGCCCAACAACCGATCCTCCGATTGAAGCAGAAACACGAGGAACACAATCAGAAGTGCAGTTTGCAGCGTGTTCTCATCCGACGGCAGCGAGAAGGTGATTCTCTCGCTCTCACTTCGTCTGCGTCCCGAAACAGGCAGATCTCAACACGTCGGATTCAAAATGCAAATTCTACCTCCCTTCAAAATCCTCAGGGAAGCGGGGGGGGGGGGAGGTTTCAGATAACAGGGGGAAAAAATGGAAACAGTCGGGTTTATCTGCCGATCGCACTTTGATCACATCGCACTGTGGCACCTACAGGCAGCAGGAGGTGGAATGAGTGAAATGTGCCCAGGGAGGCGAGGGCAGAGATCCACAGAGGGGGGGGGGGGGGGGGGGGGGGGGGGGGGGTTGGCTGGAACGAACCATACCTGGCACTTTGTGTGAAGGGAGGCGGACGGTTGGAGTGCGATGAAAGCACGAGCAAGGCGAGGCAAGTGGAGAGAGAGTGTCGGAGACGTCACGTGAAGCCAGGGCTCTGTCAGTGACATGCGCCCGACGAGGCTCTGTGGTCAGAGAGGTGGGGAGAGTGCGACGCTCCTCTCGGGGGGGAAGTTGTGATGAACGTCAGAGGAGACGACGGAGACGAAGAGCAGCTGCAGCACAGATTCTGTTCAGGAGCCTGAAGTGAAACTTCACTCAAACACCAGGACGTCCTGACCCCAGATCAGAAGGTAGAAGGTTTTAAAATCATCAAACCTCCACGAGGCTCCAGCACCGACTCTGGATCAAAGATCCAAACTCATGGGGCTCGAGTGAATCCATCAAACATCATGATCAGTGTCAGGTTATGGACCAAAACAAGTTGTGATATCAGTAACACACACACACACCACACACCACACACCACACCACCCACACACACCACCCCCCCCCCCTAATGATGCTATGACAGACGTCTGCCTAAAGGAAGTTTCCTGAACGACCACCTGACGACAGACGCACCTGAACCCCCCCCCCCCCCCCCCCCCCCCCCCCGTGAGGTCAGAGCGGGTCGATGTGCTCTCGGGAGTCTGAGCTGTCGGTTCCTGTCTGAAGTTGACTGACAGGTGCTGGAGCGACAACACAACGGGCCGAGCGGCGCTGAAAGGTTTTTTTGCGTGAGGCCCCCAGACGCCAGACGCTGGTAAACGATGACAGAGCCACGGATGCAGACTCACACAGTCGCAGTGTGAGCTCAGCCGAGGGCTCGGGGCCGATCTGGACGCCGCGGGCTCCGGTTGTGTGAAAGGGAGACGCCGCCGCCGCCACAGTTGACGTGCTCACACATAATGAGAGCTGATTCGGGACTTAATCACGCATTAAGGCTTATTGTTGTACCTCCGGCCGACTGATGACACAGTGGTCCGTCCATCACGCTCCCTCGACCCAAACGCCCCGGGGCTCGACCTCACGGCGTGCAGATGGCATGACGTGAGGTCCGGATCGCCCCGTGTCACGTCTGTGTGTGTGGAAGTGAGAGTGACAATGTGTGTGTCTGTGGTGTGTGTGTGTGTGTGTGTGTGTGTGTGTGTGTGTGTGTGTGTGTGTGTGTGTGTGTGTGTGTGTGTGTGTGTGTGTGTGTGGTGAAAGGTCAGAAAGTCAGCATCGACCTGTTTCCATCCTGCAGTTTATCAAATATACTTTAATAATAGTTTGTACTTAAAATATAACAACTACTTACTATGTGCATTCTTCAACATTTCAAAAATGTGCATTTCTAAAAAATAGTATAAATAACTATAATAGTATAATTTTTATACATTTCAAATGTCAACATTGAGAAAATACTTTATTTTTCAGTATATTAAAATTGATGAATATGCTGGTGTACAAAAGTAGATTAAAATAGTTATATCTAAATATTAAAATTCAAAATAAAGACTGCATTTAATAAAAACAATTAAAATCTTGAAAGTGCTATAACAAATATAACAAAGTAAAAAGTACATGGTAAATACAGTACATTTAAAATATTTGAGTTTTAGTTATATAATAAAATATATACTTGATATTGACTTAATGTCTGTATTTGTACATTTTTATAACAATACAATTATAGCCTACTTTATACTTATAGCATATACATTTTATATATACTATATAACACGTTATATTTTGTATGCTATCACTTATTATCGTTGTTACTAATTTCTTCACAATGTGACCTAAGAGCATATTCATAAAATAAACTTGAATTTGATTTAAACATTTCTATTTATTGCATCTACTGGAAACATGTACTCACTTATTTACGTGCATTAATGTCTGTTGAAGCAGGTTGTACTTAAATATGTGTATATATATATTTGACCTTATTAATACATAAACACACAGTGTTGTACAATATGTTATAACAGTTAAAGTATTCCGTGCGTGTGAGGATGAGCAGCTGAACTTTCCCTTTCACCTTCAGGCTGCTGTATGAAAGTTATGGACTCGCGTCAAGATAATGTGTTGTACAGTAACACAATGAGGTCCCCTCCCCTTCCTGTGTGAGCATCTCCTCAGCGTTCACTGTGTGTGTGTCTGTCTGTGTGTGTCTGTGTGTTAACATGAAACAGATCCAGTCCAGTTGTTGTGGAGGTGGAATGGTGGTTCCTCTCAGTCGGGGCTTGTCTGTGATATGTGTAGCCTTGGGTGTTGCACATATAAACCAGGCGTGCCGCATCAGACTCCACACATTTCAAAGGCAGTGAAATCACATGATCCGCTGCTCCTTGTCAGGGGGGGGGGGGGGGGGGGGGGGGGGTTTGATTGATTGCTTCCCCCTCAGCATCATCCGTGATACGCTCGTAGGCCTGCTGATGTCATGGTTTAATGAACTCGATAACTGGATTCTCCCTTTAGAACTTGTTTCCTGGGCTTTTCATCGCTGGAGTTTCTGAGTGTGAATCCAGCAGCAACGCTTCAGATCCACGAGATGTGGAAACGAGCAAGTGAAGAAGGGACATCGGGGATTTATCCTCGTTGAGATTATCTTCTATCAACAAGTCGAGCATCGTCAACACTTGAAAAGAACATTTACTTATTGGTTTAAGAAAGAGATTAATAAAATACATGTTACTTTGCGTGTTAAGATTATAAAAAAACTAATATATACGATCTAGTCTAGTGTTCCCTCCTCGCTCTGATTGGAACCAGTTCCCTTCTCGTTATTGATTTCAGTTAAAAATATATTTAAAAACTATCAACATTAATGCACTGATTTGTAAAAATGTAGCAGAGCAGAAAGTAAAGTAAATCTAATAAAGTGAAGTACAAGTACACGGAGAGTGTACTTCAGTATAGTACCATGCTTCTTACAGTGTGGACTGTACAGTTATCTCAGTAACAGATGCTCAGATCAGATAGACTGCAAGACGCAGAACCAGAACCGGATCGATCCTCAGCCAAGTGGACGCAGGTGCGGCCTCGAAGTATTTGTCTTACTGTCAGGGATTCTTGTGAGGGGCCCGACCCGCGGCTCAGTCCTGAATCATCTCAACTCTCTCTTTCTGAGTGTGCTCATTGTTTTGAATCCTCCTCCACACTTTGAAGTGAAGGGGTCAAGCAGAGGCTCCCTCCTCGTCCCGGGGGGGGGGGGGGGGGAACATCTGGGCGAGCGCGCTAAGCAGGGCTCACTTGGCAGGCGGCTGCTGTTGGCACAGACAACCTTCCTACCGGGCGCCTTTCATCTCCGTTGAACATGTGGACTGGGCCCTAACCCCGGGAGGAGTCGGAGGGCCGGGCGCCAGCGGAGAGGCCGAGGCGTGGTCGCTGCGAGGAGGAATCCGGCTCTCCTGCTGTCCTCAGGAGCTCCACCGAGCATTCCTGCTTCCCTCCCCGTCTCCTTGTCCAGGCAGCGGCCTCCCTCCGCTCCTCCCGACCTCGATCTGCTCCCAACACATCCGACTGGTGCAGGAGGGCTCGGCTGATACTGATCCGTGGCCCAGCAGCTCCCAGTAAATCAAAAAGTCCCATTCCTGTCAGAGTCACAAATCATTTCTCCAACTCCCAGCTCCTCTCACACCTGAACAGACTCAATCCTTTCAGGGTGAACGGCTCCTTTAGGCAGAATGAGTCACCTCCACTTCCTTCTAATGGTTATTATTCTTATTGAATGTAATTTGAGCCGAACAGAAGCCGGAAGCATCAGAGGTAAATCATTAACGAGTTTAAGTCGTAATTTCTCTAAAAACTCATCAGTTCTTTCCAAAGCTGCTGCACAGAAACTTCTCCAGAGGGGCTGAATTACATAGGTTCCAATCCCTTCACGCTCTTAAACCCTTCGACAGAGTTGCCTCATTTAGTATTCACAAATATATGTATATGCAAATGAGCCCCGTCTCTACCTCCACCCCCCTCGGCTGCTCACCTGCAGCTCCTCCTCAGCGTTGGGAAACGTTGAAGCATCGTACCAGGAGCTCAGGGATGGAACGCTCAATACAGACGTTTCAAAGCTGTGTCAAGATTCAGAAGGTTGATTATGGTGAAAGTTTAAATGTCACATTTGATCCTTTCTCTTTGCTCTTTGTTGTAAATATTGTTCGGAGGTGTCAGGAGGTCGTTAGATCCTCTAAACACACACACACGCCTGGTGATGGAGGTATGACAGGTCGTCCACCTGTCAGCAGATCAGTCACCACGGCGACCCGTCCGTCCGTCTGGAGGCAGGAAGTGAGAGAGTTGCAGTTAAACATCAAGCGAAGCCGCCGGCGCGTCGCCGTGGAGACGGATTCCAGTCGTTTAAATGATCCAAGACGAGAAGCGTCAAATGGAGCATGAAACCACTCTGTGTGTTTTACACCAGTTACTGTTGCCTGGGCCTGAACTGTGGTTTGAGGAAGCGCCAGTCGCACCAGTGAACACTTAACTGGACTTAAACAGATTCGGATGCTTGACATTTGTCTTCTGGTGATTAGCTTGTAAACGGGTCGTTTACTGGTTGGACTGAAACCATCGGAGCTTGTAGAAGCTGTTCTGTTTGATTGAATTCACCTTTGTGCTTTAAACTGGTGGATTTATGAACCGGTTTCCAGACGAGTCATCTGTGATGCTTCATATCACAGTCACAAGAAACTTAGTAGGTGAAGCTTGAGTTCAGAACAAGAGTCGGTCCGAGGAACACGATACGTTAGCATCGATCAACCATCGATTCTCTGAAAGAACAAACACAGAACTACTTACTCTCTTCAGACACAAACAGGGACTTCAAAGATGGCCGCCATTAAACACAGTGATTCATTGAGGGGGGGGGGGGAGCTGAAGTTTGTGTGAACTCTGATATCGAGTTAAACTTCGTCCGACACACGTGTAAAATATTGTGACTTGTCAGAACTTGCAGGAAACCTTCTCAGGCCTGTGGCCATTTTGTTTGTTGGGAATGAGTTCTGCTCGACAACTCGGCCTGATTGACAACTGGCTCGGCCAATGAGAGGCTGTCTGACGTCATGTTGGTCATGAGGTGTTTTTACAGATTTTAATGTTGGAAAGTTGTGAGAAAACTCAACACAAACAAAACAAGGTGTTTGTGTGTTACATCCAGGAACTTATTCATCTTCCACTCAATAAGTCACGTTCACCAAATTAGTGGGAAAGAGCCAGAACTCGTACATTTATGATTCGTGGATTTGGTTTAGGACAAAATAAAAGACAGATCACGGTGATATAGATCAGGAGAAGCCCTGGTTCTGGTTATCTCTTCAGTTGCAGCTCACACTGCTTCCTCCTCTTCCTCCTCCTCTTCCTCCTCTTCCTCCTCCACCACCATCCCCTTCATTTCTCTCCAAGTAGGTCAGCGACTGTGCCACGTACCCGACCCGAGCTCCGTGCCGTCCAGGATTCCAGACACGTTTCCCATTCTTCCCAAAACAACAGTCGGGTTAATGAACCACGCGGCGCGGGACACAGCATCCCACTAAGCATTATGGGTATTCAGCCCAGCTGCTGGGAGGCTTTCATGCACAGCGGCTGAAGTTAATAATTTCCTCCACCGTCGTTAAAGCGGCAGATGGAGGCGCGAGAAGGACTCTGGCGCTAAATGAGGCGGGAGGCAGAGAGGCAGCTGATTGGCTGCTCGGGGACTCAGATCATTAACGTTGATGTTTCAAATTACTCGTGATCAAGCAACAGGATATAGAAAATTCCAAAAACCGAAGTATTCATTTTATCGTAAATATTTTCATTCCCATATTTTAAAAAAGTTTAAGATTTTGAGGATTAAATTCGAAATAAGGCTGAATATCTGTCAAAGTATTTAATTTACTTCGGAACCTTAAACCTCCAAAGGTAAATAATACTTTAAATGTTTGAAGCATAAAACAAGAACAATCATGTAGGATGTAGCATGTAGCATGTAGCATGTAGCATGTAGCATGTAGCGCAGTAGCTTAGCTTCACCACCAGCCTGGTTTAATAAGGGTTCGTGCTAACGTTAGCAAAAGAGGCTGCAGGTTAGTGATACAGATTTTTGCCTGGGAACTGTTAGCGTATCTTTTTAAATCACGACACTTTGCTAATCATTTGACAATTTTTTTATCTGCACATTTAAAGTTGTAGAATCGGAAGTTTGACTGCTTTAGCGACAGTAATATAAAGGGGCGGGGCTTAATACAGGGTCAGGTACGAGGACATTAGCCAACAGCCAATAAGAATCCTTCATCTTTAAATATGTTACTATTGAAAAAAAGACAAAAGGAAATAAGCTTTGGTATAAAATACTTTAATAAATAATAGGATTGTTCTAAGAACAAACAAAAATTCCACTAACAAACCAAGACTTTTACCAAATTTTGTACAAAATAATTACAATGTTCTGCACATTCAGCCTCTGGGGGGGGGGGGGGGGGGGGGGGGGACAGGATGTGAATTTGGATTCTCCATGATTTGCACCAGCATCATTAACAAAAACATAAACATATTGAAAACAACGTTCAGACACTGATGACACTTTTCTCTATCCCGTTTGTTCTTCGGTCGGAAACAGAAACAGACGACTTACGAACAACCGACAACAACCGACAGTGACAACAACTTGTTCCCTTCATTACACCAGGGGCGATACACGAGGAGAGGCGGGGCTAACACACAGCCAGGAGATTCACACCACACCCCCCTTTGTCTGCGATAGGGGATTGCGATCTTGCTCAAAGGCACTTGGGCTGGGGTGGTGGTTTTCCCGTCACAGGGAATTTAGATCCGAACTACGCGGCTGAAGACAAACTGACGTTGAGATGTTTGGACCCTGTGACTGAAGAACGAGTTCTGGTTCCACAAATGATTCATTTCCTTTGTGCCATTTGGAGTCCCCAATTAAAACTAGCATCGGACTTTTGAACTAAACTGAAATGTGACAAAGATGGGAGGGAACAAAAGGAGCTGACGTGTGATATATACCATATTTATATCCTCTTACTGTGTGTATTCTGAAGTACACTATAAACGCACTTGACTGAGGGAATGTAAAATGTTGACATGTGACTCCGTGTTGGAAACCAGGAAGTGAACCAGTTGTTGCTTCAGTCGTTTTCAGGGGGAAAATTAAACATCTGGAACCAGCGGCGAATTTCAAAAGGGACAAAAATAAAAAAAGTTTCAGTGGACAGGGACACACACATATTGACTCGTATGTGTTGAGTTCTGGAGGCGCTGCTGCTGCGGAACAGGACGCTAACAGTGTTTTTAATATTTAAATACAAACAGCCTGTGACATACAAACATGAAAAGTGTTTTTTGAAAGAATTCTCTGTGTTGATAACCTGTGAAGACGTTTAGATGCTTTCTTGGAGAGTTGGTCCGAACCATCTGAATCAGCGGGTGAAGAACGGACCCTGGGAATTATATTTTTGCTCTGAAAAATTAAAATCTTGTTTCTCGGCCCTTTTAAGACTTAAGGTTTGCACGTAGGTGTAAAAGGGCTTTTTTAAAATAACGTGAAACAGCTGTTGTGCGGTGGCACTAGGTTTCAATTCAATCTGAAGTGAAGATGACTGTTTGGGGCAGGGGGGGGGGGGGGGGGGGGTTCTTACAGTTGTCGCTCTGACTCCACCCCCCCCCCCCCCCCCCCAACAAACACACTCTTTGTCTCATTAACAGCTGACACAGATGATCACAACACAAACAATGTGTTTTAGTTTCAAACCGACTCTGGACACAGTCCGAACATCTGGAGAACACCTGTCAAACGGAATGACATCATTAGAAAAAAAAAAACAACCACAAAAAAAAAAAAAAATCTTATTCTTTAGAATAACTATGATACAAAGCATCACTTAAGTTACTAAACTCAAATATACACAGCCATTTGTTCATATTTACATTTGTACATCACAAAGAAAAAATAACCTGTTGCGTGAAGAGTTGTTTTACGAGGACGTCTTTCCCTTTATATGTATTTAAAATCTTTAAAGTCCACGGGAGGAGAAGGAGGGGGGGGGGGAATCGGGACCAAGGCACTTTTCTACCAAATACTGAAAAATCATCTCGTTGACTCGCAGGAAGCAGTGACACTTATTTTGAAAGGGTAAGAACCTTTTTAACACAAAATGGAAAAGGTGTTTATGGATGTAAACAGAAAAACGTCTCATGCCAAATATCATACAGCTGATTCTCCTTTTCCAAAAAAAATTAAAACGTATATAAAAACCTTTTTTTTTTTTTTCTGTATTATTTGTTTTTAATAAAAAAAAGACGTGAAGACAGTTGTAGAAAAGGCCCGGGCGCTCTGGGCTAAGGCAGACGGGAACTCGACGCACCGAGCAGTGGGAACAACGTGAACAGCTGCCGGCCGATGTCGTTCAGTTAAATCTCCACGAGAGTCGTCGTGAAATCAAAAAATCAAATCATCAGTGAAAGAGAAAGTCTCGATTCCAACAGAAATCCAGAAAATCCAAAAAGCGTTGATGTTTATTTTCTTCTCTTTTATTTTTTTGGTTTGTTTTTCTGTAATTTGTGCGTTGTTGGGTTTTTTTTTGGTAAAAATTTCGCCTCCGAGCTGCAGACGACAAAGTTAAATAATGTTTAACGAACAAAAATAAAAAAATTAAAGCATCTGTAATCTTCACTTTTGGTGTTTTTAAGAGTTGAAACGTCGGAGGCGCTGAAGACGTCTCCGTGTGTCTCCTGTGTTCCAGGAAGGTCCCTCCTCCGCTCGTGTGTTCACACATAATGGTCATTCATGTCCTCGCTGAGCTTGGCGGCGTTAAGGTTTTTACACCGGTTGTCTTTGGGGCTGTACGCCGTCCGGTGCGGCGCCTTCACTGGAGCGCTGTGCGCCGTGCAGATGACTCCGCCCTTTCCCTTCATCCCCCTGTCCTGCGCTATGGAGCCTTTCTGAGACAAACACTTGTCCCCGAGGCCCGGCGCCCTCTCCTCGTCTTCCTCCTGCTCGTCCTCCTCGTGCACCCCCTCCTCCTCCTCGCCCTCGGCCCCGTCGCACGTCCTGTCCGAGGGGCCCATCAGCTTCTTGCATTCGTACTGAATGTCTTTGTCGCGGTTGTCTTTGAGGGCGTAGCTCGGCAACGTCTCCAGCTTGTTGTTGACCGGCCTGACGGATCGGGCCGCTCTCTCGCGCTCTTTCTTCCTCTTGCGGTTCCACCAGACGCAAACCACGATGCAGAAGATCCACAGGACGGCGAAGACGACGCACAGCAGCGGCACCAGGTAACCTGCGGGAGAGCGTCACAGGAGAAGGTATTCAGCACAGATGCAGCAGATTCCAGGAGAGCTACGCTAACAGTTTCCCCCAGCTTTCATTCTTTGTGCTAAGCTAAGCTAAACACATGACAGGTGACGTTTACAGTAAACGCAAAACTAATATGTGAATTTATGTTGAATCTGTGAGAAAGTTTCTGAGCTACAGCGTAACACTTACCGGCAGGAGGAGATTTCACCAGCGTCTCCACTTTGACCTCCACCACGGCCAACATGACGGTGCTGTTGTGGCGTTTGGACAGAGCACCGATGATGGCGCTGGCGGCCTTTTGGATCTGTCCTCGGTCGCTGTCCTTCGATCGCCCGTCCTGCTCAAAGGACTGCAGGAGAGAGAGAGAGAGAGAGAGAGAGACATGTTGGGTGTGAACTGTTTGTTCGTAAAGTTTGATCCGAACCCAGATCGTGGATCGTGATCTGAGGAACCTTTGACCTGATGTTCTGGTCTGACGGTCGGGAACAAACCAGGTGTGAAGCTCCTTAACGACACCAGAGGTTGAGACTGGAGAGGATTTCCCTACGATTGATCCAGAACCAAACAACAACACAACCAAGTCTGACCCAGAGTCTCCAGGAACAAACACAAACCCTGAACTTACTTCGAAGCTCTAATCATCTGAAAGTGAAATACTCGTTAAATCCTTTCAGGGAAATAAAAGACGACTTGTAGGAAATGTGCAAAACCACCAGTTGTAGTGAAGAGTACACACACACACACACACACACACACACACACACACACACACACACACACACACACACACACACACACACACACACACACACACACACACACACGTGCTCGGGGCTATGAAAGAAGATAAAGAGAAGAAAAAACACATTCATGGTTGTGAATGAAGCAGATTCTCATCCTAACATCTGGCAGGCTGCGGAGCCCCCCCCCCCGGAGACAACAGAAGGTGGAGTTAATTGCCTAATAAGGCTCTGAGGGTGAGAGCGGCGAGGTGGTGGGGGGGTCGGGGGGGATTAGCTGTGTGCTGTGCAGTTCAATTAGGACAAACAATGGAGAGGAGCCCAGCTGTGCTGCCGCTCGGCTGGAGACCAACACTCCTCTTTTCTTCTCCGGAGGAAATCAGCCGCTCGTTCACACACCTCTGAACCCGCCTCCCGGGATGACTGACAGGTCGCACCACAGACACGGGGCTGCACTGACAGACACACACACACCGAGCAACACACACACACACACAGCTACAGCCACGTTAACCTTTAGCTCTAACACGAAGCCGTCCACTCCTGAGACATTTAGAAACTTCATCGTGCTGAGTGGAGAGAATCCTGTTTACGTTTCCTCCCTCTGTGATTTGGTGTCTGACGCTGAGACGCTCTCATGTTCCTCAGCGAGAACAGAATCAGCGACGTCACAATCCCATGATCGTCAACATCCTCCAGATGAAGAGCTCGACCAATAGACACGCAGCATGTGACACCCCCCCCTCTGACTGACATGACCACAACCAAGTCCTGGACAGAAGCTCGATAGAGACATGAACACATGACGTTTCATCATTTCTCCTCCTGACGACGCACCGACCTTTGATTTGATCATAACTTTATCAACTTCATTTGACATTTTCTCCACATGTTTGAGTCTCTGCAGCCGTTTGTGTTGAGGCGACATTAACGTCAGGGTCGACGGCGCGAGCCAGAAGATCCGAGACGTCTGTGGGCTTCAGAACCGATCAGAGACTATCGATCACTTTATCTTGTGTTCAAACAGTTGTTGGGAAACAGTTGGAGCTGAAGATACAACACACACAACCGCCTGTTAGAGGGATTCAACAGGATTTTCAGGATTCAGTTTGTTGTTGGTTCGTGTGTTTTGGGGATTTGGGGACAGGAAAGAAACGCAGAACCTCACCTCCCTGGTTTATGGTCTGTAACTGACTGTGACTGCATCGAGCCTCGTCCTGTTTACACCACGCTGAACAGCTCGTCTGGATGTCGCTTCCAAGCTGCTCGAGCATCTCTTCGTTTTCCTTCCAGCCCACGAGACGCAGCCTGAACGCGTCGAGTTACAGACGGTGCGACTCTGACTCCAAACAAACCCAACGCTCCTCGCTCATCCTCCAACATACGGAACCACTTGTTCCTGGCGTCGCAGCAGATCAGCTGCGTAGTTTACAAACACACCTCGGGATTCTTTGGCTGAGAGTAAATCGGCGCTCCGCAGAGCTCGCTGAGATTATAGAGATTTCACCCACACTTGGAAACGGACGCTGACGTTTCTGAGTGGGAGTGAGGTTTCTTATGAAAGCCTTGTTGTGGGGATTGGGTGGATGTCAGGCTCGCCGCTCCTCTTCCTGTATCTGCCGCTCACGACAAGCCTGCAAACATCACAGGGACGAGATCTAATCCCCTCCATTAAGAGCTTAGAGCCCAGAAGTGACTGATTTCCCCCGAGTGTGGGTGGCCGAGAGCGAGAGAAGCAGGGAGAGAGGGAGAGAGGGAGAGGAGAGGTGAGGGAGAGACGTAGGAAAGACGGCAACAAAGAAAAGAGCGAGGGAGAAAGACAAACAGAAGAGAGAGGTATGGAAGAAGGGAAGGTGAAAGAAGAAGAAACAGGAGGAGGAGGAGGAAGAGAAGGAGGGAGAGAGGAGACAGATCAGCAAGGTGAAACGCTAAATCTCATCCAGATGTTAAAGGCCTCAAACGCCTCTCCCTCTCCTTTCTTTCCTCCCTTTTGTTTCTTCTGTTGTTTGAGTAAAAGAGGAAAGAAAGAGAAATTAGAATAGATTTTACAGCTCTGGAAACGATTTGCAGCGTTGGATTAAGTACGATTTCATAAAGTGGGAGAAGGAAAGAGGGAAAGTGTTGGGGAGAGACGGAGAGACGGAGACGGCGTCTGAATCTGAAGCTGTGATGTGATGTGAGGCTTTAACAACTTGACGACTCGATGACAATCCCAAAGTCTGATGGACGACGCCGTCTGAGGAACCAGTGTCGTCCTCAAATGTCAGACCACCCGAAAGACAGCACTGTGTGTGTGGTGTGTGTGTGGTGTGTGTGTGTGTGTGTGTGTGTGTGTGTGTGTTTTGTGGAATAATTACCATGGCAACCTCCACGGCGTCGCTGTTGGAGTAGGACAGGTCACAGAGGATGAGCAGCGCTCGCTCCTCGGCCAGCGTCTGAGTGACGGGGAGGTACCTGAGCTCCGAGCAGATGTTCTCCACAGTGGTGCCCTGCAGACACACACACACACACACACACAACACACATTAGTATCCGCACTTTCTATATCTCACCATCTCAACGAGAAGATTCACATGTGTTCTTCTCGTGTCTCGCTGCTGTTTCCACCTCCTCCCACTGACGATTGATTTTAAGATTTTTACCGACACTCTTCAGGCTCCATGTTACAGATCTGACCTTCGACCCCTACGGTTCCCTACGCACCAGCTTGAACCTTGAGATACAACGAAGTGACACGATGACCTATCACACGCTGAGAGGAGGGAAAGGAAGCAGCCGAACCCGGCTCTGGTTTGTGTACCAGGACCCTCGTGATGTTGTGTGTTTCAGGCAGCGGCACATCTGAAATCACTTTCCTCCCACCCTGCGTTGTTAACATTCGATAATTCGAGCAATTATCAAGAGTTAACAATGCAGGGTGGGAGGAGAACGACTTCAAATGTTCTGTTATGACATGAAACATCAACAAGGACGGGAAAGACTCGATGACTCTGGTTGGCTGGTGGTTTTCAGACTCCTCTCACACTGAGATCATGCAGATCAGTTGGCTGCAGGAACATCAGGCTGATCAAACATCTGCATCGACGCTACACCCTCTGAACAACGTCTCTCTTTGATATCAAATACTCAAAACCGCAAAACTTCATATTTTAAGAACGAGCCTCATTAAATTTGACGTTTAAAGCATCGGTTTTTTTTTTATTGCCGGAGTCGTTTTATTGCCCGAGGAGAAGGAAAAATTATAAACTGTCAAACACTGTGACGGCTGAGTGGAAACCACAGAGCAGCTTAAACAGAGAAGTCGGGTGGAAGACGATCCTGTCTTCAACGCTCGCTTGGGTTTTATACTTAATTCCATTATGTATAAAACTGAAAAAAGGCCCATTGAATATATTAAAACAGAGAAATTCAGTTAATATTTGGAAGCTTCACAAACAAGAACTCTCTTACCTGCGGCACTTTGTCCTTTTTGAAGATGAGCGTGATGCGAGCACAGCTGTTGTCAAGGTAACCGCTGTTGGGCTCGCACTGGGTGTGCAGAGGCGTGGGGGGGTCCGGCGTCGAACACACGCCCCACTGGTTGCACGGCGCCGAGAAGCACGTGAGGAACTGATGCTCCACGCACTCGTGGCCCCCGGGGCAGGACGGAGGGTTGGCGTCCGCGGGGGGAAGAGCCTTCGGGAGGACGCAGGGCCGGCGACCGCACCTCACCTGGAAGAGCGAGGATTTAAAGATTCACTGCTTTTACTTTCTTTCATGAGATATGTGATTATTATTACTGAAACACTTTTCTGGAGGGAGCTTGCTTCGGTTTCGGAGCTTCACTGACCTTAGAACAGCGAACATATCCGTCGACACACTGGCAGGCGTTGCACTCCTCCTCCCACCGGCTGCCGTGAGGAAACTGCAGCCCAGCGTGACGACACGACTTCCCGAGTCCGATGACTGGAAGGAATGGAGGAGAGGGTGAGAACATGTGCACAGCTGGAGATCCAGGAAAGCTCCCCTGAAGCGACGCCACGTTTGAAGAGCCTGAGCTTTAACACTGAACTGGAAGAAGCAGCTCTAACAGATGGATAAAGTTTGCTCACACTCTTGACAGCGAGGTCCAGCGTGTCCTGGAGGACAGACGCAGCGGAAGGCGTTGATTTCATCCATGCAGGTGGAACCTTCGGCACAAGGAGACGACTGACACTCGTCTATGTCTGAAAGAGAACCGGCAGATTGTTTATTAAACAGCTGCAGCACAAGACAACTCACAGTTTAGACCA
Source organism: Reinhardtius hippoglossoides (assembly GCA_006182925.3). Taxonomy (NCBI): domain Eukaryota; kingdom Metazoa; phylum Chordata; class Actinopteri; order Pleuronectiformes; family Pleuronectidae; genus Reinhardtius; species Reinhardtius hippoglossoides. Next base: position 1,232,357 of record CM031679.1, read on the forward strand.
AAGAGATCATACGTGGAAAAAGAAATTCATCTTTTCAGCTACGTTGGAGGACTTTAAAATAAGACGGTTCTGGAAAAGCTTCAGGAACCGAGGAACCTTTTCTCTCCGTTGCGGAGGAGAAACTGATCTTTGAGCGATTTGAATGTTATTTAAAAAATTCTCCAGTGGGTGAGGGAATCCAGAGAATCTCTTTGGCCTCACACACTTCAAATGGACAACACTCGGGTTGTGAAAAGGCTTTTCTGGAGAGCTTTCTCTCATGAAGGCCGCGGGAGAGCGCACCGACCCGTCTGACGGACCTCCGCTCTGACCCCGGCTCAGCGCAGAGGCGAGAGGTTAAGACCGTCTTCCTAAAAGGCTTCCTAATCTGTCGCCCTGAAACAATCGGCTCACGCTCCCCCATCGCGGCCTTTCACCTCCGACCCCTCCGGCCCATCTGACCCCACCCTCCCCTCCGGTTCCCAGGGGGACTCACTTATGCGGCAGTCCGGTCCGGCGAATCCGTGGGCGCATTCGCAGCGAAACCAGTTCACGCCGTCGACGCAGATGCCGCCGTTGTAGCTGCGGAGGAAAGACAGAGAAATGAGCACACAAAGAAACTGAAGAGAGAAAACTTCTCCTGAAGAGAATCAATGAAAAGCAGGAGAAGACTTCAGATGAGCTGAAGTTGTTCCAACACGTTTGTAAAGTAACACAACTTCAACCTAGTTATTTGAATCTAACTTTCAAGTCTTTGAGTTGTTCCAGTCGTTTTCTGACCCCGGACACTTTACATCTGCGTTCTACGTGCCTGCAATGCATTGTGGATCTTTAGCGAGCTGGTTCTGTTCGTCGTCCTGAGTGACAGACAAACTCTCTGTGGGACTTTTCTCCTGCAGAGTTTGCAGAGTCTCTGTTTGAGTGGCAGCCGACTGAAGCTGATCCCAGATCAATGTCCAGACTTTATATGTAAATCCCTCCTGACCACATACTGAGCGACCCCCCCCCTCACCCCCCCTCACCCACACCTCCACTCTTCACAGCCCCCCCCAGGTCGAGGAGGGTGAATGGGCGAGTGGGGAGTCTCTTCTCTCCTGCCCCCCCCCCCCCTGCCTCCACCCCCTCCTCCCAAAAGCAAAACCACCACTAATCCACCTGTCAGTCATTGTAGAGGGGGTGAGGAGGACAGAATGGGGGAGGCAAGGGGGGGGGGGGCTTTTGTCCAGGGGGATCCGCCACCCGCCCTCATTTTATACATCAAAAATGTCTAAAACTCGAGTTGATGTTTTTTAAATGCCTTGTTTTGTCCGACCGACGGTTTCTAAACAGACAATAATTAAATAAAACGTCATCATCATTCACAACCAAACGTTTTCAGTAGATTAATGAATATGAATCTTACCAGGGATGTGGATTACAGTCATCGACATCTGCAAGAGAAGAAGGTCGACTAATCAGTATCAGGTACTTTTCACTGAAGGACGTGAGAATAATGACTTTTAATTCACTATTTGAGGCGTAAAACAAAAAGGAAAGGAAACGCAATTATTCAGAAATATCAGAAATCATAAAAAGGATTCTTGTAATTGACTTAAAATCCTGCGTATCGTACTGCGATGGTGTCGAAGTATTAATCTGATGATGCAGTCGTACAGAAAAAGTCACGTGTACCAGAAAATAACGAGGAGCTAGGTGATTATTCTTTCACTGGCTGTTCAGAGAGTCAGCAGATCCCAGATCAGACGTGCACGTGCACCGGGCCCTGACGCTCACGTACTCTGAGTGCAGGTGGGTCCTTTCCAGCCGTCCTTGCAGATACACGTGAAGTCGTCTCCTTTGCCGACGCACGTCGCCCCGTTCTCGCAGGGACCCGAGTCACACGTGCTGTTCTTGGCTACCAAAACAACATGAAGGATGTTTGTTAAATCTCTGACCCGGCTCGTAACGGGGGTCACATCACCTCATCACAGTGTCATGGCTCTGGTGACGACAGTCAGAGTGTGGTGGGGGGCGGCCTGACCTGTGTTGCAGGTGCTGCCCCCCCAGCCCGAGGGGCAGCTGCACAGGAAGGAGTCCCCGTGGTCGTAGCACGTCCCTCCGTTGCTGCAGGTGGTGGAGTCGCACTGGCTCTCACCTGGACGGCGGCGGCGGCACGGGGAGAGAAAAAAAACACGTTTCAAACATTTGACTCGGCGCCAGCGTGACGCAGCGATTACTTCAGCCCCACAGCGGAGTTCAGAGGCATCGTGAGAGGAGAGAACAAGTCCGCACAGCCGCCCGAGAGGCCATTGTGCTTCACGGGGAAGATTAACAGGCTGAGGTAGCGAAGACAAATATAAGACCTGACATGTTGAAGACGACGTAACACGAAGACAAAGACGCCACTCACGAGAGATTCATTGGCTTTGTTTCATTTTTACTTTCCTTTGATGTGTTTCTGCATTGATGCCAATGAACATAATCCTGTGGAGCATTTTATAATTCAGCTATTTAAATACTGATACTTCCTGTTCACTTTGAAGACCTGTTGCCAGCCAAGGGTCACGCTAACATACGTGTGTTCTCACTCGAGCATTTAACACGTGCACGTACACAACACACACAGATGTATTCACATGCTTGGAAACACACGTGTGGACTCACGCGAGTGGCAGGTCTTTCCTTTCCAGTTGTCCACACAGTTGCAGTAGAAGTCGTTGAGCAGGTCCACACACTGGCCTCCGTTCTGACAGGGGTTCCTGTTGCACTCGTTCACATCTGGAGTAAATCAAACAACCAGTCAGCACAGTGATCGGGTTATAGATTACATATTGATTTTTCCAGCTCACGACAGAGGAATGTGTTCCCCGATGTTCTGGAAGCAGGAACGTAACTCACACTGTTCTAAACTTTAACATCGTCGAAGAGGAGCCTCCTTAGTGCTGATGTGTAGAGTTAATTAAAAGGTTGTTTACTGTTATATCTGATAGAAATATGTAAATAAATATTATACTATTCATATGACAGTAGAAAGGTTTGAGTGAGTTTGAGGAGAGCACTCACCAACATCACACAGGCGGCCCTCCCAGCCGTTGGGGCAGAAGCACTGGAAGGAGTTGATCCCGTCGATGCAGGTTCCTCCGTTTTTACAGGGGGACGACGCACAGTCGTTAATATCTGCAGACAGAAAAGCGAGGACGGATATTAACTGATGTCGAGTTTTAAAATGCACCGAGACCGCGAAGGCTTATTTCAGAATAAACACGTCCTCCAAGAAGCTTCGGAGAAAAGTGAGAAAACGGGGAAAGAGAAGAAATAAAACAAACAACAACAACGTGAACGGTTGTGAACTATAATCTCTCTCACTCTTCTCCTCCTCTGACGTTCCTTCTCGTGCTCCCCCCCCCCCCCCCCCCCACCCAGTGTAAACCAACCCCAGCCAGCGATGATCGGTGCGTCTGTATTACTGTACGAGTGATTCCCACTGATGGTAACTGATGATAAATATAGTCTGTGTGTGTTTGTGGCTGTGAGTGTGTGTGGAGCTAATAGTGACTCACTCTCGTGGCAGTAGGTGCCAGTGAATCCGGGCTCGCAGGAGCAGCTGAAGTTCCCGGCCGGCAGGCTGATGCAGCGGCCGTGGGGGCCGCACACGTTGGACGAGATGTGCCACACCCGCTTTTGGGTGTCGTTGGTTGCCACAGCGACCGTGCAGCTGTCAATCACTTCGAGGTGGATCAGAGAAGAGAGGGGATCAGCAGGAATGTCTCCAGATATCTTATTATAGAGCAGAGGATTGTCCAGGAGCCATGTTACCTTGACACTGGTTGGTCTTGCAGTGGTCCTTGAGCTCGGAGCAGGTCTTACCCTCGTAGTCGTCGGGGCAGCTGCAGTAGAAGTCTCCCATCACGCTGTGGCACTGGGCCTTGTTGTGACACGGGCTTGGGCTGCACGGGTCGTTCTGCACCTTCAGACGGAAAACAGAAGGTTAAAGCACAACTTGAATATGCAGTCATCATCGCACTGTGTCTTCACTCGACCGGATCCAACCCGCACCTCACAGGTCGTGCCAGCGAAGCCTGGAGGGCATTCACACATGAACCCGTCCAGCAGGGCGTGGCAGCGGCCCCCGTTTCTACACGGACCGCTGGCACAGCGGTTCCTCTGAACCTCGCAGTGCCGGCCCATGAATCCGGGCTGGCACCCACACTGGTAGCCTCTGGCAGCGTCCTGGAACAGAGACAAGAATTTAGCAACATCTCATGATCCAAAGTGTCAGAGATGAGATGAGACAAAGTGAAATCAATCATCGAGAAGGTTCGGGCATCAACCGCAAATTATTCACATTTCTATCCTCTGACTGCTGAAGGCTTTTAATGCATCATGCTGAGTTTTGATAACAGATTTATCATCCAGGCTGTTTGCTGCCGTTTCTATCGGTGGAAGTATTTGAACTTTGGACGGTTGGTCTGACTTTTATTTGACTGGAAAGTTTATTTAGTGTCAGTGAAAATGATTAAGAGTTTCTTCCAAATTCAAAACTTCACCATGAAGCTGGAGAGAACGTGTTTAACAGGACCACATTTGGAGAGTTCGCTCTTTAATGGCTGAATTTACCCAACAGAATATCCACTCCTGAGAATCCCAGGGGTCATAAATCATCGTTCAAATCGGTTTTAAAGGAAATAACTCTTCAGATTTGATCTTTTCAGAATCTCACCTTGCAGGTTCCTCCGTTCTGACACTGTCCGTGGCAGCTGTTCAGATCTGAGGAGAAATCACTCGGATTAACTCACAAACTGGGAGGTGGGGAAATGAATCGATGCTGATAAACATGCAGCGGCTACAAGGACGTGGTTAAATAAACCAAAGCAAAGAGATTCATGCCCAGAGGAAGAAACGCTAGAAGCAGATTCAGGTGCACGTGAGCTGCGAAGACGTGCAGTGAAACTAAACGTCAAAGGGAAACACTGACGCCTGACTGTGAAAACACAAGCTGAAGAGCAAAGCAGGTTTGAATCCCGGAGCCCGGAGGAGTTAGTGAAGGTGTGGAAGGTGCAAACAGCCGTGAAGAGGAACAGCACAGGAGAAGGAAGAGATCTGAAGCTCAGCAGCTGGACTAGCTTAGCTTTTCTTCCACTAGCGTCACGGACCTAAAGTAAATCTGGTGTTTTAATTCACAGTAAAACCAAGAAAATGATTTAAAATTTAGCATCAGACTCGACCGTCGGTCCAACGGGCGCTGGCCAAACGTGTCGGTGGTTGGATCAATAATAGAAAATTGGTGAGAAGTAATAACTGATCAATAAAAGGGTGTTTTGCTAATTTTCAATATTAGCTTAAATGATTTTAATTTAAACAACTGAAAGCTTAAGAACCTGCTGTACTACTATGTGAAGGTTCTAAGTCATCCAGGTCCTGGTATCATCAAGTTGTACAAGGCAACAAACACAAGTCCAGTTGTACACTTGTACAACGTCTGATGATACTACTACTACTACTACTACTATTACTACTATACTACTACTACTACTACTACTACTATTACTACTACTACTACTACTACTACTACTACTACTACTACTACTACTTACTACTACTACTATAAGAACATACTCTGAGCTACAGACGCTAGTGGAGCTGAAGCTAGCCAACAAAGAGGGAGGGGCTGTGGCTCTGACGCTGCTACAGGCAGGTGGAAAGAAGGTTGAAGTCTAATGATTTTTTTGCTGGATTGATACTGACTGATGTGACAGTTCTTGCCCACCCATCCACGAAAGCAGGCACAGTGATATCCACCAATCAAGTTTTTGCAAGAGTAAGCATTGAGACAAGGCTTGATCCCATCACACTCAAAGACGTCTGCAAAACGGAGACGAGAGACACAGAGAGAATGAATGAGAGCGTTCAGAGGCCCCGTCACCAAGCTTCACCTCCATCCACCTGTTACACAAACGGCCTCAGGGCTTCACTCTCATCTCATGTTATATGTTACATCATTAAAATGTCATCGCTGCGTCGGAAACATTTAAAAATGCGATCACCTAAAGTCAGAACAACATTTCCAACAAATTAAAACTGCCTCTTTTGCAGTATTTCACGAGTCTTTAACCTAATTTCATTTCCTTGTGCAATAGGAGTTATAATAATAATCACAGTGCAGAACATAATGTCTCTAATGTGCATATTCATCATTGTGTGAACGCGACTGGATTCAAAGTCGGGGCGACTCTCATGACCTTTAAGGGCAAACGACTCGGGGTCTTTTTCAAACATGTGAAATTACAGTTCAGCTTCCATCGCCCCCCCCCCGCCCCTTGCTCTATCCTCACCCGCCTCCCCCCTCCCTCAGGGTTAATGTCTCTCTATTGCATTCCCCGAAGGCCGACCTGCGGCATTCCGAGTGGTCAGTTTCAGAGGCAGCGCCCGCCGCGCGGCCCTGCTCACTATAAACCGACACAGTGCATTAATACTACTCCCAGGAGGTAAGCGGCACCTGTTGGCCGGCTGAAATTAAACACCCTGAGCCCTTTCCCAAAAACCCAAGCTCCGAGCCAACCCCACGGCCCCCCCCCCCGCCCGGCCCGCTCCCAGGTACCACCCGGCTCCCTGGAGGGGGGAAGCTCTCGGAAGGATAACAGAATCCGTAACACAAGCCACTGAGCTTCGGGCGCTGCACGCACATGTTTACAGGTTATAAAATGTTTCCTGGCTGAAGTCAAAGAGGGTGAGGGCTCGGCTCTGCCGGGGGGTGCCGCCTCACCGTAGTGTACATACCCCCCCCCCCCTCCCCCGTCACGCCCAGTCTGGAGCCAAAGATAACCCCCCGGCAGAGTATATTTGGTCCCAAGGCTAGCAGTTGCCAGGCGGGGGGATATTTTTAGCCTAACTCAAGTCACCTGGCTCGATTGGCAGATGCTGCACAGTGAGAATCTCCGTTTGCATGCGTTTACATAAACACACACACACAGAAACACCGATTTAGAATTAGTGACCGTCCGGCAGTAACTGGTTAAACCACACGACCGGATACACAAACAAGTCAGATCACAGACTGCAACTCTGCAATGACTTTGGACGCACGTCAAACGGTTTAGGTGCAACAACACTTCATCCAACATGCAAATATCTTATGGTTTCAGAATTATACAAATATGCATTTCCAAGTGTCCCTGCACAATTTACTTTGAAAACACACTTCATGATGTTTATCAGCTGATAAACCTGCAGATATTCTATGGTCTCTCTTTACGTTACGTTATTAGACGTTCTGGTGATTCGAGTTGGAGACGTACCGATCTGGCAGGTCTTTCCCGTCCACTGAGGTGGACAGAGACACTTGAAGCCGTTCTCCAGGTCGATGCAGGTCCCGCCCTGAGCGCAGGGGCTGGACGCACATTCATCCGTGTCTGAAACGTGAACAAGACCAAGGTCCAACATCACAACCACGTTGAAAACAACACAAGACTTCTCTGTGTCTCCTGTCTACTTCATTTTCTGGTTTTATATGTCGGACAGTGAGAAAGTCGTACGTGTTTCTTCTGAACTGTCGATCAATATATTGGTGAAACACTACTTCTAGACACTGACTCGTTATCAGAAAGCGATGTGATTGGCCGCCCGAGCCTTGGCTAGCTCGTTAGCAGGCTAACTTCAGTAGAAGCAAAACAAGATTTTGACGCTGCTGTTGCTTACAGATGTTAACGAGTCATGGAAGTTTGAACTGATTGAATGTTCCTGTCAGATTGTAACAACAGTTCCTTTAATGTGACCTTGGGAGCGTCTGACCTTGAGCGCAGGTCGGCCCGGACCAGCCGGCTGGGCAGTGACACTCGAAGCCTGATGGGACTTCATGACACGTCCCTCCGTTGGCGCAGGGGTTGGACACGCAGGCGTGTTCCGCTGGAGAGAAGAGTCAAGAGAAATCGTTAGAGTCCCTCCACGTCTTCAGGGTGTGACCGCGCTGCGACACCCAGACCCGGATGTTTTTTTGAACTCTCGCGCTCACCGATCTCGCAGTTCTTGCCGGAGTATCCGTCTGGGCAGGCGCAGTTGTACTCGTCCGGCTCTGTGTTCATGCACGTGCCTCCGTTCTTGCAGGGCCGGTTGGTCCCGCAGTAGTTCAGATCTGCACAGAAACTCAGAGTCAACCTCGGCTGTTTGTTGTTCGACACACAGTCAGTAACCGATACCTAAATGAGCGAACGCTTGTTTTCCTGGTGATCCTGCAGCTCTGTGCTGTTTGACGTCTGGAACAACAGCTTCTCACAATGACTCGTTGCTACAGGAATTTTTAGTTTTTCCTTCCAAAACATCTGATTGTGGGTTAGATATAAATATATTTACGGGCAAATGTAATTTTCGTGCTTCTTGACCAATCACTCTGTGTCCTCGTGTGACTGATGTGGACCATTACTGAACCAGTAGGGAACCACTGCTTTTAAAATCATACTCTAAACCTGCAGGGTTTTTTTGCAATGTGGTTTGGTTCCAGGCAGCGAGTGGATTCAGTTCCTTTTATACGGTAAGAAAAGCAAACGAGTTATAAAAAAGATCACAATGACGATAAAGTCATAACAAAAAGGCAGAGACGGCGAAAACAAACATCTTCGTCATCTGATGGTAATGAAAAGAAGACTTGACGAAGGGAACTGAAACCAATGGTCCACGATTCTAAAACTTTAAATTAATCAATTTGATGCATAACATCGTGAATTATATTACATCCTTAAAGAAATTAAAAATGACGGGACCGACCTTTGTCACAGAGCAGGCCCCCCCAGTTCTTCTCACAGGTGCACTGCCAGGGCTCGGTGCAGGTTCCGTGGACGCAGCCGGGGTACGGCAGGCACTCGTCACAGTACGGGCCCTGCCAGCCGTAGTTACACCTGAAACACACAGAGGAGGGGGGGGGGGGGGGGGTTAGTTGGTTTTATTTGACAGGACAGAGTCGAGCAAGAAAAGGGGTTAAGAGAAGAGTCGGGTCAGAACCAAACCTGCACTCGAGCCTAACCTACACGAGTCGCCTCCTAATTTCTGGTTTACTTGGTTTTCTTACTCTTTTCCTTTTCTTTCATCTCCTCACTTCCGTCTCTCCTCCACTCTCCGAGTTCTTCATCAAGCTTTAATCACAACTAAACTCTGCTCCTCTTCACTATCAAACTGTTTTCAGACGTGTCTCCTGGAAACTGGACGTGACGTAAACAGCACCTCCACACCGCTTCACGTCCGACCGTTAGAAACCTCATCAACACGTCCACACTCTTACATTTTCTGCCGTATTCTCACTCACTCAGATATTTTCCAGACATTATTCAGCAAAAAAAAATGTCCAGACTTCACTTTCGTGTGTCTGACATTTCCTTTTTAATTTCCCCTCAGGGTTCAGATGCTTGTACCGCCACCGATAATCAAACCCAGGTCACAGAGAGCAGAGTTCAGAGGCTGCATCTGCAACACAAATCATACTTCACAAGCACACTGACAATGTGTTCTTCTTCACAGCTGCAGCCGGAGGGAATATCAGCCACACAGATTCACTTAATAACACGGGGGGTGTGTGTGTGTGTATTAATACTTAATACACTGAGGAGCTTTTAAACCACTTCAGTCCGTTAGAAATGAAAAGAATTGAACACACGATGAGCAGAAAGGTTCAGGAAACACAGGAGAGCTGATGGAGTTTCTCTAAATGTCACCACAGTCATTGGTTGGACAATATGTCTTCATCAAGGTGAAGGATGTGAATGACGCTGAAGCTGCTAATTTTAGGGCGCACGGTGCCAGCACACATTCCTGTGCTCTGTGTGTGTCTGTGTGTCTGTGTGTGTGTGTGTGTGTGTGTGTGTGTGTGAGTGTGTGTGTGTGTGTGTCTGTGTGTGTACTGTTGTGTTCCTTCACTTTACTTTATTTAGCCTGTTGCTCTGAGACATTTGGCAAAAAAAATCTCTTTCTGTCATCAATGGATTCCTAAGAACTGAAGAACAACATGAAGTTGAAATCAGTTTCTAAATAATCCGAAAGGTTACAGAACAAGAAACTGAATTCAGAAAATAACAAAAAAAAGTTGAATTCTTATCGAAACAAGCTGAAATTAAAGTTTTTGCTTTTTTATATGAAATGAAGCTGTAGCGAATGATCTGTTCACGTCAAGACATGAAAGATGATGCAATATAAATGAATTTGAAAAGTTCCAACAACCTCAAAACACTTGTTATATTCTGATCAATATTCCAGAGGATTGAATGTTAATTTAAAAGTGCCACGAAGCCCCACATCCAGATTCCCAATCGGCTCCTCCACGCCGAGGACAAGAGGACGCTCAGTCAGGACTCGAGTGGAGGTTGAAAGAGAAGCTGTTGTTTTCTGCAGTTTCTTCTGGTGTCGTGTGCTGAGCGTCTCCTCGCCGACCGCTTCCTGTGTCGTGAGCTCGGTCGAGGTCAGACTTGGAATGAGCGGCGGGCGTGTGGAGCGAGGGTTAGTCGTCTCGAAGGGGAGGCCAGCGCAGGGTTAGCTAATCTGTTGGTTTATGGCAGCACTCTGTTATTCCAAGGCCAGCGGTAACCTTGCCCCACCTGTCCTGTCATTTCTCTGTCGGGGCTATTTTAGGATGCAACCCCCCCCCACTCTCCACTTCCCCCCCCCACCCCGGCTCACAAACACTTCAAAATGGATGCCGACCAAACACCGTAGCAGCAGTGATATACGGCTGTGTACTGAGCGCTAATGTGCTGTAATGTGCTGCAGTGCACTGGGACCGGCGGCTCCCCGGTTCTGGGGCTGGGCCCTGAGCCTCAGTCCTTCTATGGAGCTGAACAATGTGAGAACTGCAAACTGTCAAACACCAGCAGGTGGAACGAGGTGATATCAGGTTGATGTGGTTTAACTGTTGTCTGATCACTGCCTGGTGTTGAATCAGCACTTCACCAGGTTTGCAGGTTCTCCGCAGGTTCTCCGGTGCTCGGGGCGTCGCAGTCCAAAGACATGCAGGATAATGGGCGGCGCTGAAGCCCAGAACACCCACTAACACCAGGCTTCTGACTGTAATGGGAATGGAACGATCCACACTAACTCCCGGGTTAAATGACTCTGCAGGTTATCGGCTCCGGCTCCAATCAGCTGAGATGGAAACGAGCCATCGGGGTACTCGCCCACTTCGAGCTGCGATCGGCTCCTGCCAGAGTTTTTATATTTCAGATGCAAATGTTTCAAAGAGGCTCGAAGTAGAAACGGAACTTTTTAAAAGCTTCATTCAAGCAAATAGTAAAAAAGAATCTTTCACTGATGTCTAATGTTTTGGTTTTTATCAGTTTTCGTCAGATTTCTGTTTGTGGCTGAAACATTTTGAAACTGTTCACACGACTGTGACAGCTTCAATCAGATCTCAGAGAGTGGAGCCACAGCTACAGTGTGTGTGTGTGTGTGTGTGTGTGTGTGTGTGTGTGTGTGTGTGTGTGTGTGTGTGTGTGTGTGTGTGTGTGTGTGAGACGCTGCTGTGTATTGCTTACTACACAGCTGTGTGCACGTGGTGTTGTCCGGCGCTGCGGTCGGCGGCGGGGCCCTGCACACTGTCAGCCTCGCAGCAGCGGTGGCGGCGTGGACAGTCTGTCTGGCTGCAGTGTGGGAGAGCGGGGGAATGGTTTCGGGCAGCCACAGGCCAAGGGTGGCATTACCCACAAACCCCGTCGCCGGGCTACTGCCGTTCCATCAATGGAAGGGGGCCTCGGGGGCCGGCCAGGGCTGAAAATATCCCGCCTTGGCCACAACAACCCCCCCCCTCGTCCCGCTGTGGCCCCTCAGACAAACCACACCCAGAAGACGGGACGGTGGGCAGGGGCTGAGGTCGAGGGGCTGTTAGTGTGTGTCTGTGTGTGTGTGTGTGTGTGTGTGTGTGTGTGTGTGTGTGTGACTGGGGAGGCTGAATTATTTACAGGCGAGCCTTGCGCCCAAATCCAGCGGACAGACTTAGCCCGCTGTTGCCTAGCTACATGTTTCGTAGTGTCACATGAGGGAGCGTAGGTTGTGAATGCGCTGTGTGTAAGAAACAAGATACCAAACACACATTTCTCCTGCCAGGCTTCTTTTCCTTTTCTCCTCCGTTTCTGCCTCTCGGAGGTTTTAACCCCTCGGTTTCTCTCGCTCGGCTGTTCCCAGTTGGTTTCTCTCTCCGTCACTGGTTCCAACGTCCGGCGGAGTTCCACTTTCAAGCTTCTTCTGGAGGTTTCACACGCGACGCCGCAGACAATCTGTTATCACATGGTTCGCTCCCCGTATTTACAGCGAAGCCGTTTCCGTGACAACAGAGCAAACTCCTTCTACTTCTACTTAATAATCTACCTCTGACATTCATTACAACTCGATCTGTAGTTTAGCTCCTGTCATCGAAGCACCTGAGCCCCGAGCTTCACGTCACAACCCGACCTGAACATCAAGCTGCTGCTCCTTTTCCCTGTGGATCGTCTTGTCCTCTTGTTCCCGATGTGATTTCATTGTGTTGTTTCTCTGTCTCGTTATGTAACGTTTTATATCCTGCGTATCTTTGACTGATCGTTTTAATGTGACAGATTTGATGAATGCGGACTGTCATCCCGCATAAATCAAACACAATAAATGCTTTCAGTTTTTCTTTTCTTCACCAGTATACGTGTGCGTGTGTGTGTGTGTGTGCGTGTGTGTGTGTGTGTGTGTGTGTGTGTGTGTGTGTGTGTGTGTGTGTGTGTGTGTGTTGTGTGAGTTCCAGATTGCAGCGAAGCTCAGAATCACATGTTGAGGCACATTCCAGGGTGTTCCTCTCTCTTCCAACCCTCCGGCCATTTCCAATGTGAAGAGTCAGCTTAATGTCAGATCTTAACTAAATCAAACCTTCCTCAGTATAAAAGCCTCATCTCCTCCATCTCCGCCCCCCCCCCCCCCCCCCCTCCCCCGTCACCTCTGTGCACTTTTACAACGACACGTGTTCCAGTGTGTCTGAATGTACATGTTCACTTCCACACGGAGACGTCTGAACACCTTGTCTTGGTCAGAGTCAACTGTTGGGGTCGAGATCAAATCTTTTTTAAATCCGCAGTCTGATAAAAGATGGAGTGGAGCAGTGAGGATGATTTCATTGGTCCTCTCACTTCTTGAAAAACTGAAACGTCGCGTCCATCCAGTCCTGAGAAGTCGTCAGGAACAAGGAGAACTTCCTCTCCTGATCCCGGAGCTGCTGAAACGATCCAGACTGATCCCAGAACAGCTGAAACGTCTCTGGAACGACTTTGACAGCAAATCAAACCTTTTCCAAAAGCTTCGGAGTCGTGTTTATGATCAATGTGAGAAGTTTGGATGAACTGTACGGACTTGCTGTGTAAATTCCTTTTCCAACACGGACCAGGTTCCGTTCAGGTTCTAATGCTGAACAGCTCCGAGCGTTTCGACCAAGGACAGATTAGTTCTGCAACTCGAAACCCGACCTAGTGGGCGTGATACTGGAGAATGGACTTTATTCATGTATCAATCACCCCCCGTCACAGTCCTCATCACGTCTACCTGTGTGTTAAATGGACAGTAGATAACTAAACGTGCCTTGTTGTGTTAAATAAAACCGTGAAGTTATTGGTTTCTGTGGGTTCACCACTCAGCGCCGGGGGGGGGGGGGGGGGTCCACGCTTCCCCACAGGCGAGTGGCAGCCATAACAAGGCCAGGATAGGAAGAGGTGATGTGGGCTGCAGACATGAGAGGGGGGGGGGGGGGGGGGGGGGGGGGGGGGGGCACAGGACGAGGGAGCGTAATGAAAAAACAGGCCTCTCTCTCTCTCTCCTCTCTCTCTCTCTCTCTCTCTCTCTCTCTCTCTCTCTCTCTGTGTGCGGGCAGGAGCAGCAGCTTCAGTACAGGAAGCAGAACAATGGCTGAGGGATGGAGATGGAGGGATGGGGGGGGGGGGCTTCACAGAGGTGGGATGGGGGAGGAAGAGTGGTGTGGGGGTCGGACTGCTTGGTATGTCATCAACAACCCCCCCCCCCCCCCCCCCCCCCCAGCCTCTCATCACTCTGCTCCATCCAAACAGGACCATGCTTTGCAGCTTCACTGTAAAACCAACGGACGCAACACGACTTACTTGCAGTCCCCCGGCACGCCACACGTCCCATGCAGGACGCTGCATCCTTGTTTGCAGATGGCTGTGGGCGAAGGAGAAGAGATGGAAAGGGAAAACGTTAGGATCAGATCTTGTGCAAAGTAGAATATTTCAAACTGTGGCCCCTCTGGATTTCAGATTCTCGTTTCGTTCTCTCCGCTGGTTTATGAACCTCCTCACCTGTCTTGCAGTCGGGCCCGGTCCAACCCTCCATGCAGCCCCGGTTTCCCAGCTGATCGCACACGTAGTGACCGAAGTAGTCGTCGCGGGGACGACACACTTTGTTGCACTTGCTGCCGTAGTAGTGCTCGTCGCAGCGCACGCGGATGGTGTACTCCAGACTGGAGATCAGGCTCTTGTACTCCACCGTCTGCTTGTCCTCTCCGGGGTTGATGGTTCCTTTGTGGATGCTGCGCTCGATCAGCAGCTCCTCATCTGGACGATGGAAACAAACACGTCAGACAATGGAAATAACACGTAAGGGAAACTGTTCTGGACTGAGGATAATGTTGTCGGATATGAATTCAAAATGATGTTCACTGATTCAATTTTATTTTTATTTTATTCATTATTCCCTGAGCCGAGTCTAATCCACTACTTTTCCAGAACTACAGAAAAAAACCACAACATTCAACAGGTCAAGTATTTGGGTCGGTTAGATCCCAACGTCAAAACAAGGAGAAATTCTGAATGACATTCCAGGGCTGGTTCCGGTTGTGGGATTTGACCCGACAACCCGGTGTTCAGAATCCAGAGGCTTCGAAGAACGTCTGTTGTTCCACAGATCAGAGAGAAGGTGAAACCTCCGGGAACGAGGAAGACAAAAGAAAGGAGGAGGAAAAAGAGGAAAGAACGGGAAAGACGGAAGCACAACAGAGGGTGTCGGAGCGAGGGCTGCGAGGGCTTGATAACCTAAATGCTTTTTCAGTTTTCCTGCTTGGTGAAATGCTTTTCTGTCCCCCCCCCACCCACCCCCGCCCCCCCGCTCCCCCTGTCAGGATATCCAGCCCCGACTTCATCGGAGCCAGGCCGGAAATAATAAGAGACGGGGAACAGACGAGGAAGGGCGACATAGGAAAGGCCCTTTAGCTTGTTCTCAAGGAACAGAAGCTCAGGGGCCCGAGCTGAGGAGGAGCTGAGGAGGAGAGGTGAGGAGGAGCTGAGGAGAGCTGAGGAGGAGCTGACGAGGAGGTGACGAGGAGTGACGGGAGCTGAGGAGGAGCTGACGAGGAGCTGACGAGGAGCTGAGAGAGGAGTGAAGAGTGATGCGAGCTGGAGGAGCATCGTATTACTGGACTGAGGAAGGGGCTGAGACGCATGAGGAGGAGCTGACGAGGATACAGTGAGTTCAGGAGGACAGATGGGAGGATAGCTGACCCAGGAGCTAGAGGAAACTTGACGAGGATTTGTGGACGAGGATCATACGAGGAACTGAGGAAAGAGCTTGAGGAGGAGCTAGAGGTATGAGCTTGACGAGGACTGAGGTAGAATCTGAGGACGGAGCTGACGGATGAGCTGAGGAGAGTGAGGAGGAGCTGAGGGAGGAGTCTAGAGGAGTGAGGAGGACTGACGACCGACTGAGCTGGAGGAGCTGAGGAGGAACTGAGGGAGGAGCTGACGAGGAGCTGAGGAGGAGCTGAGGAGGAGCTGAGGAGGAACTGAGGGAGGAGCTGACGAGGAGCTGAGGAGGAGGTGACGAGGAGCTGACGAGGAGGAGGTGACGAGGAGGCGTCATTTCAGACAAGCTCTTTCACTCCATTTAGTTTAGGTGAGACTCAAACTGCCCATCACCTATTTTACAGTGAGTTCAAGTGAGTGACAGCATGGGGGTTTCCTTTATCAAATTATGTATAAAAAACTAAATAAAAAAACAGCTGAAAGCCATTAACATTAATCAATGTGATATATTTTATCTTAGAACTCAACTTGTTCTAACTTCCTTTTCTGTTGGACATGAAAACGACTCATTACAATAACCTTTGAAATAAACTGCTCATCTGCAGCTGTAATCAGTTTTCTTCCAGGTGTGAAGGATTAGATTTATTTATCATTTAACAGCGTTTATTTGTTTTCATTGTTAATAGAATCTGAAGTGTTTACTGTGAATATTAACATTCCATCGTGGTGAAGTTTGACTCCCTCTCCCTCCGTGCTGGCCTGGTTTCATGGAGTCTCCCAGCGAGCTAACACACTGCCACAGATCCCAGCCCCACACCCACCACCTGAAACACCCGGCACTCACTCACTGCTGTTCATCTGCAGCAATTAGATATAAAAATATAGACCAATCGCGAGCTCTCGCTGAGCTGGAGGAGCTAAGAGAGGCCCGCTGTTACCGGGAGAGCAGCGGGGCCACGAGGAGCCGGCTCGGAGGAAACACCAGGGCCTTCAGATCGGAGCAGGGATCAGATCTCAAGCTGCATGTCACCGGAGCGTTTCTGTTTGGAGCCCTTTGACCTCCGACCTCTTCACAGCTCCTCACTTGTAACAGTGGTGATCTCTGAACTGAAGTCAGGACCGCGTTCACACCGGCGGTTAAGATTTATCTACTCGTGCTTTTCCTCCCCCGTCTGGACGGCATATTTGTATTGTGTTGACTAAAGTGTAAAAATACACGTGTTCTATGAATCTAATTGTTTAATAAAAAAGAAGAAGACCTTATAGCTTATACCGCTGCCAAGGCCCATCAATCCCTTTAGATCCAATCAAGCTGCACCACATTTCCCACACTCACACTCCATAAACATAACTCATCTATTCCCTCGATATCCTTGAATTCAAGAGAAAAACCTATAACGATGATAAAGAAAGTGATAAAACAAATTCCCGGATCAGCCCCTTTGCCGGGATCCACGCCAAATTTGAATGATTTCTTTTTTTGGCTCACGTCCCATCTTTCCAGGAATGTTTCCGTGGAAATCTGTTCAGTAGTTTTGTAACGTAAACCTCTCTGAAAAACCACCAACAAACACGCTGACAGGGCCGTAAATATAACCTCTTTGGTGCAAGGTAATAACAGAACCGATCACTCGGCTCCCCAGCCTGAAGCTCTGCCCCGTTTCTTTGCTTCTTATCTCCTCGGCTCAGATTTCTCTTGGATTTTACATCATGGCGGCTGAAACACCTGGAAGGAGACGCGGCGTGGAAGCATCAGCCTCAGCGCGACAGCTGGTTGTCAGGGAGTTCCTTTGTTTTGGAAAGCATCTTCCTCCAGGTGATGCAACAAGACACTTGAGATATGCTCGTAAAAATATGGACGGCCCAAGAAACACTTAATCACTTTCAAACGGTGTCATTACGAGAGCACACCGACACTTAACTTTTACAATTCTGCAGAAATACCTCGTCAACAAATCCCACATAAAGAAAAAACAACCAAGACCAATAAATGTGTCTCTCAACATGTTCTGACATCACCGGCGTGTCATTGGCTCTCGTCTCCAAACCCACCGGCTCCTACTGAAGATCCATAAACACAGCTCACGGACGATTATCTGCATCGGTTATGATCCTGAAAACAGCTGGACACAGTCGTTCTTATCAAACGTTCCTCAAGCAGCAGATTATTCCCCGTGTGTTGCTCGGGGGAGTTGTCGGGGGCCAGCAGGATGTTGTGTTGTTGAGTTTCATGGTGCGTTCAGGGAACATGTCGTCCAGTGTGACACGCAGCTCACAGGCTCAGAGGAATAAGATCAGGCTTTGATAATTACTTGTTAACACGATA
Source organism: Reinhardtius hippoglossoides (assembly GCA_006182925.3). NCBI lineage: Eukaryota > Metazoa > Chordata > Actinopteri > Pleuronectiformes > Pleuronectidae > Reinhardtius > Reinhardtius hippoglossoides. Next base: position 1,250,153 of record CM031679.1, read on the forward strand.
CGTGGATTGTTTGTTTTGTTGACTACAATAAAAAGGACCATTCTTCAGGTCCAGCGTCACACGAGCCAACAATCCGCCGGCGCCCGGCGTCAACAACAGCTCCGCACTCTGTTCTCCTGGCACTGGTGTTTTGTTTTGAGAGAGGCGAGGGTTTCCTGAGGTATAAACAGCCGTCACACAGCCTGGTCTTTCCTGAGGCCTCTTCAACCTGCCGCCCAGACCTGTGTCCACGCAGCTGCAGCAGACTTTTAACAATGAATCCTCTGAATCTTGGTCTTAATTTACTTGTTCAGGATCATCACACACACGGTGAAACGCCTCTGCTGTGTGGCTGCAGTGAGAAATATCAGAGGAACCATGTAAGGAGTGTGTGATGCTCGCTGCTCTTAGAACCCAGATGTCCAACAGGACTTAATTTACCGTGGGCCTACTTTAGATCGAATGTGCACCGTGCAGCTGTATTATGTAGGAAAACAAAGAGCGTGTAATCGGGATTTGTGTTGGCAGACAATCACACGACTCAGGATTTGTCTCTCAGGCAATAAAACACTTGATTGGGACGAGCACAGATTCTATTCCAGTGAGAAAAACCAGGGTCCAAACACACACACACACACACAACACACACACACACACACACACACACACACACACACACACACACACACACACACACACACACCCTCACACCCTCACACCCTCGCTGTCTCACAGCATCACGCTCGCTTCACCTGCACGAACACCCACAGCTGGAGACAACAGGTCCGTGCCTGCTCTCTGACAAGTATCGAAAGTAGTTGCCCAAAAATGCAGGAAATCCCAAATGGAGGCAGAAACAGACAAGTGAAAGTAGAATCATGAAGAAGTGGAAAAACCCTCAATCCACAAAAATAACCATTTACCACACCCAGGTTTCACTTAACGTGATATGCAGAAACGAAAGGAGCCTTCTGTGTGAACTCTGCGTCCATTTGTATTTCTGAAAGCTTGCAAATGTGGACAAAATGGAGCAGTACCACCAGAGACCATCAGGGGCGGTGTCGACTACAGTTCAAGGCCGATAACAACAGGACACAAGGAAGAAATTTCAACAATGGCGGGAATACTTGAAGACTTTAAGTTGGAAACGTTTATATGATGTTAGGAGAAAATACACCGGGTTGCTGTGATCCTCTCAAAGTGTAACTCCAGAAAACCAAAATGAAATAAAACTTTCAATGCAACCGTTAAACAAATCTATCGGTGGATCAGCGAGTAAAGACCAAAGTGCCGCGGGCGAGCTGTCACCGTGTTCCAGGATAATGAAGCGACGACCAGTAGCCAGACAGCTGCTGGGAAGCTAATGAGGAGGGGGGGGGGGGGGGGGAAAGAGGGGGACAAGAAAAGAGAGCTGCAGCCCCCAATTAATGGCTCAACAAGGCAATGGGCTCACAGGTTTAATATAGAGAGCGGGGGGGGGGGGGAGAAACAAAACCAGCTTCCTGTCAGTCACAGGTCCGATTCTCTTTGGTTTCTCTTCTCTCATTTCTTTTATACTGTCGTGCACGAGGAAATAATCACGAGCAGATCATTTTCTTTTGGTTTGTACGTCTGAGAGCAAAAGTGTGAAAGTCCGGTTGTTATAGTGATTTGAATAGTTTTTGTCTTTGGCACCAGTTTCACATTCTGTCCTGAATCTTGGTGTTTTTTAAAACTAGATGAAACTGTGCTGTACCTGGAGGAACTGTCAATTTTAAATGTTCTCATTTGACTAAGTTTAAAATCTATATACGTCACAATCTGGTACCAGCTGGAATCATTTGAATGTAAAGTTGTCTTCACCCGGTTGTTGAAGCAAAACACACACGAGAAGCACAAGAGTAAATTTACAGTAAATATGCTTAATAGGTTAAAGATGTCCGATGAAGAGATTCCAAACAGGATGAAGCTGCAGATAAAAAGCAGGCAGCTTGTTAGCGATCAGACGAGCACAGAGTTCAACATGTTGCCACACAGCTCCACGCTGCTGCGATCAGATGTGTCTGAACACATCAGAGATCTGTCTCGGAGCCACATCGATACTGAGCAGCTACTCACACAATGAGAAAGGGAAAGAAAGAGATTCGATTATTTCCTTTAAAGCCGTAGTTTATCGTTAGGCTCTAGAAACACGTCAATGTGCAGAGTCTCAAGGTTTCAGGTTACGAGTCTTAACGCACAAACCAAACTACTCGGCACTGACAAGTTCTGTTAACGTGTGAGAACAATACTAGAACATGCTAACAATGACGAACCAGCTCCTCATCACTGAACCACCAGATGTGGACTGAGATAAAAAAAACATCCAGACGGGACTCGGTGACGTGAACGAGCCAAAGACACAGTCACAAGCTGCAGCAGACACAAAGTCAAGTTATTGGAAATCTTCCGAAGGGGCGATATGTGCAAATGTCTGTTGCTCGGGACATTTTCCAGAAATTTCCGCCTGGAATCCATTTGAGGAAACAGCAGGACAATGTGTGGAAGCTTCCCAGAGAGCGAGTGGACGTGTTGACAAGGTTTCTAACACGTGACGCACGTGAAACTGGAAGAACACAAACATCTCAGGATGAAGAAGAGGAGCCGGACACGTAGAAGACGAAGACGTCGACTTGGAAACACGAGGAGGTTCCAGATCTTTTGGTGCTGAGGGCCGACGCCGATGTGGACGAGCTGTTGTTCCCCACATGTTCCTGTTGTGAACGTGACAATCTCTGCTCCAGAAAATGTCCACACCCAATTTCCAGACATTTTCTGGATTTTGTGTCTGACTTGATATTGAAGAGGAGATTGTGATGTTACAGGGAAAAGGAGAATGGAACAAAGTCAGGAGAAGAGAAGAGAAGAGAATAGAGTTCTGTGACTTGGAAACAAACTGTCTGAGAGGAGATCTGTATTTTCCATGACCCTGTGGTTCTCCTGTGTCTGAGGGTCGGGTCTTACCGTTGCTGTGTGAGCCGTTGTCCCTGTCCCACGCCTCCACTATCACAGTGTACGCTCGCTGTAAAGGAGAGAGGGAGAGGGCAGAGGTTATCAGAGTGCACACTAATACAGAAACACACACACACACTCAGATATGCTCACTTCAAGACGTGGACACGATTTAATCAGAAACTCAGATATGACTCATAAACAGGCGCACGAGTACTTCGACACACACACTCACGCACACATATTTGGCATGGAATGGGAATAATGGTGGGAAAAGCAGCCACGTTCCCACACTGCTGTCGCTCATTAGCTTCCCTGCACCTCGGGCGAGTTAATAGGTGCAGTCTGTCAGAGGACGACACAGTCACCGCTCCGCTGTGATCATCTGTTTACTGAGATTCAGATGACACCCAGCTTCTCTTTGTCTGATTCCCCTCCGTCACCCTTTCTTTGATTCCAGAGGACAAACGTCTCCTCGGCTCCTCGGGGGGGGAGGTCGACGCCCCTGGAAGTGGGAGCGGAGGTTTGCTCCAGGGAACCTTTTTGTGGTAATGTATAGATTTCCAGCTCAAATTGAACGGTCTTCTCTTCAGGGATCTAACGAGGGCACTTATTAAATCACTCAGCTAATCAACGATGAAATGATACTTTAATGAGCTCTTGTGTTAAACTCTAAAAGCTGTTACACGCCCTGTTTTAAACTGTTTGTTTGTGACTGAGCAGATTCTGAAAGAGACAGGAGCTGTGTTTGAGACAGAGGCTGAAAAGAGGAGCTGCAGCAGTTTGAGGACAGTGATACAACATGAAAACCTTTTACAGTAACAACACAAATTGAGATCATCAACCTGAATATGAACATAACATGTCTCCTTTAAGATGAACGTTGTTAAGGTCTTCACACACCAGGGGCGAGACGAATAAACAAAAGCCATTGATGTGAAACACAGCAGCTCATTCTTCAGGATCATGCAGTGATGAAGATCTTGACCTTCCCCTCACATGTTTAAAGAAGAAGAGATTCCACCGCCTCACGAGGGAGACGAGGAAGACGAGGGAGACGAGGGAGACGATGACCACACCAGGATCCCAGGCGCCCTCCGTCAGCGTCTCTGAGGTTAAACTACGTTCGTGTACAGTCTTTGGTTGACGCCATTATTCACGATGCACAAGCTCAGAGAAACAAGCTCAGAGAAACAAGCTCAGAGGAGCCGACCTCCTCCGTGAAGCCTTCGTCTGCTATGATTCAGCATTGTGTGGATGTGTAGAAGCGCAGCAGGCCTGCACACTGGGCCCGCACACTGGGCCTGCACACTGGGCCTGCACACTGTGCCTGCACACTGGGCCTGCACACTGTGCCCGCACACTGGGCCTGCACACTGGGCCCGCACACTGGGCCCGCACACTGGGCCCGCACACTGTGCCCGCACACTGGGCCCGCACACTGGGCCCGCACACTGGGCCCGCACACTGGGCCCGCACACTGGGCCCGCACACTGGGCCCGCACACTGGGCCCGCACACTGGGCCCGCACACTGGGCCCGCACACTGGGCCTGCACACTATGCCCTACTTTCCCCAGCCGACGGCTCTGACATCCCACAACAACAGAACTCAAACTCTGGATTGTTTCAGGTGCAGGGCTGTTTTTTTGTTGTTTTTTTACTTTTCACGCGCATCAGCAAACAAACCACGATGGCGCTCGCTGTCCGTCAACTGCATGGGGTCGGACGAGCAGCAGCGAGTTCCCATGACCCGGGTCTGACTCAGAGCGACCGAGGGCTGCAGGGAAGATTACAGGGGAGGTGACATAGCGGTGCAGGCCGAGATTAGAGGCAGAGACACGACAGAAACATGAAACAAAAAGGTAGAGAGCTGAAGTGCTTTATGAGGACTTTAAAGCTAATTTTATGGGGGGGGGGGGGTAGTTCCCAGTGTAGTTCCCAGTGTGCAAAAAGCAGAAAATGTGCAGGACAGAGAGAAAGGCCGTGTTGCTACAAGCAGGAGGTTGATTCATGTTCACAACAAGCAGGTCTGGAGGTGTTTAGTCAAATCAGGCAGCACTGGCTTCTCTGACTCTGGTTCCCACAGAAAACAGGACCAGTCAGTGGGACCAGTTCTGCTTCAGCAACAAGGGATAAACCAGTTTAATCTTTTTTAAGACCATCATGAATGAAGTTTAAGACCTTTGTCACATAGGACAGATATTAGGAAATATCAATATTTCTTCATAAATGTTTTTAGTATCGGGGGGAAGTAAACAATAAATGAACATTTACTTCAACATCATTAAGACCTAAATATCGTCGGTTGTGTTTTTTTGTAACTAAGCAAACGACCGAGTCAAGAATCTACTTCCTGTTTGAAACAACAAGCACGTGACCAGTGTGCGTGATTGGTCATGTGATGTGAATCGTTTTAGTTTTCAAAGAGTTGCTCGGTGAGTTTCAAACATTTGTCACGTTCATATTTCATATTTATCCACATATAGACACGTATTTTCAAACTGCGCTCGTCCGTGATGAGACACAGGTAATCCACCGACGACTCCAGCGGCCTGTGGATCCGACCGAGGCACCTCCACATGAGCTGTGATGTACGAGCCCAGCGAGGAGCCACAACTCTGTGACGAGTGAAAAGAAATGGACATGATCATAATCAATCTTCCCCTTTGTAATCAATTTTGAATGTCACAGCCACTGGCCCCGGGGGAGCCTGACAGGAGTGTGTGTGCTGTGTGTTACATGTGTTTGAGTGTGTGTGTGTCCTTGAAGGATGGGAGCAAAGTGTCACATCCCCGCTGTCTGCAGTGCGCCCGCCATACGAGTCGGCCGTACGTGTGTGTGTGTGTTGGGAGACACTCGACACCTCCGAACCAATTTACAGGAGTCAGAGGGATTTGAGTTTTCATTAGTGGAGGAGAAACCAGCTCCTCGCCGCCTTCACCTGTTCAATGAATAAATTACTGCTTCCCGGCGACAGGAACAGCCGCCGGCGACACGCAGCTCTGCAGAGAACACGCTGCTCGCTGAATTCACTTTTTCATCCAGGATTATCAGATGAATTCTGCTGCTGCTGCTGCGACATTGGGACGATAAGCGAAAGTCACTTCAACTTTAAAGTCAAGACTTTTGACTTCAGGCGTCTTGTTATTTGGAGAAGCTCTGGACACTAAACCAGAGACGATGATATACAAATCAAACTGTTCCAATGCCACGAATATAAATTACCATCAAGTACAAACAGTACTAATAATTTTCAGGAAAACTGCCAAACACGATATCAGCTTTTCCTGCTCGCAGCCAAAAACCTTCCTCACAAGAAACAGGCGATTCAATAAGAGTGGAGCTGTTATTCTATTATCTGCTATCGCTGTCTCAAAGCCTTTGTTTAGAGGCATCTTTGATTTTGAATTACTGATCAATCAGATGATAACTATCTCCAATCAATTCATAGTTTATCACAAGTTCTACAGAGTAAGAAAATCAGAAAACACTGATTGAAGAAGCTGGAACCATTTTAGTCATCTTGCTACAGCATAGCTTGAAACTGAAGAAACAAGAATCAACACTGAACGTGTACAGTATAAAAAGATAAATAGATAAAATACAAAAATACCTGACACACCAACGCTTTAATCTCATGACTTTTAAATGGGAAGGGGAAGTAAAATCAAGATGAATGTTCTCTTCCTAATTGAAAATTCACAGCAGCAGGGAATTGTTAATGAGAGAGAGAGAGAGAGGGGAAAAAAAGAAAAGACCCAATTAACAACTTCTCCGGAGCCGCGATGAAGACGAAGAAGAAAAACCCGCAGCAGCAACACCTGTCACGTCACACCTGTTAGTGTATTGACATGAATAAAACATGTCGCCCGCGGCGTCGGGGAGCCGGGATGGTTAATTTAGCACGTTATTAACGGAACAAGCCCTCCTCCTCCTCCACCACCTCCTCTTCCTCTCTCTAAGGAGGCCTCGTGCAGACAGCAAATCTAATCAAAGCTAATCTAATCAGGTCTTTATCCTGAGCTGCAGAATGGTGATATGACCCAGTTCACTTTTCCCACACCAAGCGCGTGAAAAATCTATTTCTGCCGCTCTGGGTTACGCCGACTCCTCCAGCGATGCAGAGGTTTTCTGTGAATTCGTCTTCCAGAGAAGATCAGAGGCGTGTGTGTTCTGCACAGACGGGACGAGACGGAGATTCCACCTCAAATCCAGCGGTTAGGCCCCTGAATGCTGTTCTGTGGTGACGTCTGTAGCACGATGGACTCGTCTTCATGATTCCTGCTGGTTCTTCGTCAAATGAACGTGTCAAAGACATCAGACGAGTCCTGATGAGCTCGGTGAGTCACAGCGATGCTCAGTGATCTGAGCATCGGGGTCAGATCTTTATGAACTGCTCGTCAAATCGTCTGCAGTGACTCAACATCCTCTGTGGCTGTTAAACTCAATCCACCGCACAGGCAGTCTACTGTACGTGTATGAATGTGTCTCAACTACAAGTCAGGAGTGAAGATGTTGTGGTTTCCTTTGGAATTTAAACTCAATCATCGTCACAATTACGCTCATCTGCAAACTTTAAGACTCGGAGATGATGGGAAGAAGGAGAAGAGAATCTTTATCGCTATAGATAACAGTCATAGTGTAAGAGAGTCAGCTGAGCTGAGATCAGCTGCTGGAGCCGTCAGGTGAGATGAGCGCGACTCTGTGGCTGAACTCACGATATCATCAATTAGTAATAATGATATATTGTTCATGTATACGGTCAATATGAGGATATATAGACAAGGAAAGGTCAAACAGTACGGAGGAAAACCCAGAAGCTACTGATTTGATAAGAGAGAGAGAGAGAGAGAGAGACAGAGACAGAGAGAGAGAGAGAGAGAGAGAGAGGAGAGAGAGAGAGGGAGAGAAAGAAGAGAGAGAGAGAGAAGAAGAGAGAGAGGAGAGAGAGAAGAGAGAGAGAAGGAGAGAAGACGAGAGGAGAGGGAGAGAGAGAGAGAGAGAGAGAGAAGAGCGACAGAGAGAGAGAGAGGAGAGAGAGAGTTTCAGTCTCGTCATGACCCTAAAGTCCACAGTCACTGAGAGAATCTGCTCCACAACCAGTTGGAGGCTGGTTTCGAGGATCAACTCGTCACAGAGAGGATCTTCAACCCTCCAGCAGGGGGCGCGGTGGCTCGTGAGTCACAAGCAGCAGCAGCTCGATTAAACTTTGGAAAATGTGAAAGATAGAAATCAGCCGGGGTGGACGTGTCCCACAAGCTGTCTGAAGAACGGAAGACTCAAACCTGATCGAACGAATCAACGATAATGTGATTTGATTAATCCAAACTGCAGGAGTGTTGTTATGTTCCAGCTTCTTGTGTCTTAATCTCATTCAAAACAAAAACAAGTTATTAAAAGGACAATACTTTTAGTCTCTGGGAACTCGATGCATCGATAAGGAAAACTCCGTTAGAGCTCGTTCCTCCGCCACGGCCCAACAGTCCCGTCCAATCAAGCGGCGCCAAATCAAAATCTTTCAATGTTTTGGGTCCGGATCCGAGCAACAATTTAATTAGTTGTTTCTTGGCTCGTGTTCCATCCTTCCACCAAGTCGTGTGGAAATCTGCTCGGTAGGTTTTTGCTCAATCCTGCTGACAAACCAACAAACAGAAGCGAAACCCCCCCCCCCACCCCCCCCCCCCCCATCTCCTGAGCAGAGCTAATGACAGTTTGTTATTGACCCACTGTGACTGCTCCAACATTTTTGGTTTACGATCCCATAAAATTAGATCATTTGAGTAAACAGTGCAACCCGAGCGTGACGTGAAGGTTGTTGTTGCCTAAAGGTTTTTGAGGGTTTCCGACCGCCGGATCGTGGACTTGGAACCAGGGACAACGGAAACGTTTCCACCTCCAAACTTCTTGTTGTCTGGAGACTCGCAGCAGATGCAAGAGGACGAGGAAAACAAAACTCTCCTGAAGCCGTCGTTCTCTTTCTGTTCTCCTCCTCTGGACGCTGCCATAAACCCACAGCTGGGTGGACACCTGAAAACCAAATCCAGCATGTTGCCCTCCAGACCGGCCTTATGTAAACTCTCAAATCCATTGCTGACATTTCGACCCAAAGCTGCCCCCCCCCCCTCCCCTCCATCTCTGTTCTTCTTCTCACCCTCTTCAGGCTCTTCAGGTTTTCTCCTCCCTCCACTTGTCTTCAGAACTCAATATCTCGGCCACAAAAGCAGACGCACAGAGTCATTGTTCCCGTTGAAAGGTGCAGTGACAAAGGGATTAAGGCAGCCCTCGTTTCCACGGGGCTGCTGGGAAAGTGATATTCACGCCATGGGAAGCAAAAAAAAAAAGACCAGCGACATCACTGACCCACCTGAGCACAGACAACTGAACGGGCCTGCGTCCGGACAACAGACATAAAACAACTGGTTATGTGCAACACGAGCTCCAGCTATTGTTCTAACATGAAGTCATGGAGTCGTTCGAGTGGTGACAGAGCTCTTTTGATCCAGAACAGAAAAGATGAAGTCAAGAACAACGTACGATGATCGTACTAGAATAAACATTTAGTTCCTTTATGTCGTTCAGTTAAATGTGCAACAAGTATATTGTCTACTTACACCAACTCAAGGTTCCCTCACGTGCTTGTGGTTAGTCAAGTCAGAAATTCAGAATAACGGAAAACATCTACATCCCATTACGACTTCGGCTGAAGACTGAAAACTGCTGAAAGCTCCAGAACCGGCATGTACGAGGACCTTGAGTAGAGAGAAGTGAAGCTGGTAGTGGATCTGAGGCCTCGGCAAGATTCTTCCAGTCAAAGCGGATTCTAGTTGGTGTTTTAAACCCTCAGGACACAACTTCTATAAGTTATGATGGTAGAGTTCTCAGAGTAATAGATGAGGACAATAACAAGAGAGCAGTGAAACACTTGGACGAGTTTTAACCAGACGACACACGTGGAGGTTTGTGCTCTAGTTTGGATTCTGAGGTTTGTTTCATGGGTTTCCACGTGAAGTGGACGGTTCTGGGTCAGGGTTCAGGCCCCAGATGTGTTGAGAAACGCTGCCGAACCTTCACCCCTCTGGAGAGGACGGTTACATCAGGCCGCTTCACGACTGCAGCAACATGCAGACAAAGGAGAACTCTGTAGTGATGCTTGTCAGGGAGGATCTCCACCCGATCCGAGCTGGAGGACGAGTCAGGGTGTGTTCGTCATGCCGAGCGTGTTTGCAGCGGTTTGCTTGAACTCTAGGGATTTTACTCCTTCGGTTCGGTTTATTTGTCCTCGATGAGAACGACAGTCGTTTCGGGAAAGAGAAGAAAAACAACCAGGAATTCTGTGCACTGCAAAAAAAATCCCCTTTAAGCAGATAAAAACAAACTCCCGACAGGAGAAAACTCTGTGTACTGAAACTTCGGATCATAAGCTGCGTCGCAGTGGGAGTTCCCGAACGAGCCGAATTCAAAAATACAACACAACGATCTTCCCTCACTGTTTCGGACCAAAGAAAGCAAACTGTAGGTGTGATCACACCCTCAAAGCTAGCAAAACAAGCTAACAAGGCTGGACCACAGGAGCCAGAGGATTCCTGACGCACCAGATATGCAGCTACAGGGTTTTTCAGCCTGGTCGGTTCTCAGAGAGGAAGACTGGGGAAGATAAACACGAGACAGACGAGATATTAGGAGATAAACAAACACAGAGGAACAATGAAGGGTTTGGTCATCGACAACATCCAACTCTTTTCTATTCCCGGTTCGCAGCCGCCCCCTCTTCTTTCTCTCTCTCTGCCTCTCGAGGTCCAGCCGAGCTCCGAGCTGCGAGCGACTATCTGAGTGTGTAATAACAAGCTTTAATCACCGCTGCTCATCTCACTGCTCGCAGCGCATTTCACTGACTCGCCAAACACACGACTGCAGCTGTCGCACATACATGATGAACAATAAACGGACTCACGTCGCGCCCACATAACATGTTTCCACCCAAGCAGGACAGAAGCTGTATCTGAATTTAGGGGCTGTCCCGTATTCGAAGGCCACTTAAAGTGTGTCCTTCCATTCCTGAGCTACCCAGGATTCACGGCCCGCCAGTGGACGCACGAGAAGAGCGGGACGGGCTGGTGACGCAAATTGGAAATCCTCCCTGACCAGTGGGTCTAATTTTGGGTTTGGTGGGGTAGACCTCTGAAGAATGCCCCCACTGCATTGACTGGCATCACTTTCATTCTCTCACTCCTTCATCAGCAAGTTAGGGTTCAGTGTTTTGCTCGTGGGTGCTTTCGGAAATCGAACCACCACCCACAGTGTTTAAAGCATGATGTGTTCCACCAGCTGTGAACAGGCGTTTACAGCAAAGCAAAGGATGACAGGGCTGCAACTGACAATGGTTTCCACAGTCCATGGATTTTCCCGGATAGTTAAAATGCAATTTGAAAACAATAGTCCACACTTCCTATGGTTCATATTCATCTGAATCTCACATGACACTCGAATGAAACAGCAAATATTCACAACAGAGAAGCTGCAACTAGAATAGTTCTCTCTTAAATGCTGAAGCTGAATTTACTTCTTCATCAAGTGGCTTTGACGTTTTTTCCAAATAATTTACAAATCGACACAAACAACTGCATACAGATTATGAACGTACAGCCTACATGCAGATTCCCTTCCACACTGCACACACGTGTTTACTGTGTGTGTTTACATTGGTTCCCTGTAGCTTTACCTCGACATAAACCACAGACCACGAGGTAAACACTTGATTTACTTTGAAGAGGACCCGACACGGGATGCGAGTCAGTTCTATGCAGCTACATGTGTGAAGCTGTTTACATAAAACCAGCAGCATCGACAATCGATCAGCCGGTCGGACGGAGCAGCTAATCACACATTTACACGCCCCCGACCGGAACCGGGTCAGCTGACATGGAAGCAGTGGCAGCGTGGGAAAGACGAGCGGACCCGTCCTGACCACAGTTAACTGAGCGGAGAGCTCTCGACTGCCTCGGCACAACATCATGTAACAGAGCCCTGCTGCGGTGGAGCTGCAGGCTTTCAGGTTTATTACAGAGAGAGGAGAAGCTGGGGGGGAGCGAGCTGCATATTTCACGTCCGAATGTGTTATTTTCCAAAGAAGAACATGTTTCAGATTATTCCTCTGACAAGGTTTGATGTTCCAGGGTTAAGAAAAGTCCGGCGAGGAGAAAAGAAGTGAACTGAAGTCGGGTCTTGTTGCTCTGGTATCAACTGTCTGCTCTAAACAGTTCTTCTTTCAGAGAAAGTTATGCAACACTGATAAATAACCAATTATACCCGACTGATATTTCTGTTCAGCTATTTAACGAGAGGCAGTGATGTGATAGAACGAAGCACATTATATGTATCTGTACTTTCATTAAGTAGATTTATTTTCAGATCACTTTCACTTTTACTTCGATACATATATCAGCATTGAGTCAAATGTCCACATTGTTTTCTATATTTACTTCCACCGAGGAGGTTTAATCTTTCTGATCTGTCCATTCGTTTCTTCCTCCACGTGGACGTCACGTCTCTTTCTCCTCTTCCTCAAACTAATCAACCATGAAAGCATCACCGAGCCGAGAGGAGCTCCTGATGAAGAGCAGGCGGATGAACGCGCCAGAGACGCACTCGGCAAATGAGCGGAACGACCTGCAGTGGAGGAAACCACCGAACACGAAGACCAAGTTGCACTTTGCGATTGCTCTCCGATACTCCTCCGAGTGAACCGATCTTACCCACTCTTCCTAATGCTATCTGACTAAAACATTTATTCTCAGAGCAGGAGGCCGCGGAGGTCTCGGAACAACAGCTGTTCCACCTCTGTCCTCTCAGCTCTGCCAGGCCGACGAGGGAAATCTGGAGAGAGCGGGGGCCGACCCAAAAAAAAAAAAACAAGCTATGAAACTGAAGGACCCCTGATCCTTGATTTACTCACAGAGGGGTGAGGGGAGGACAGCAGCTCTAAAAATACCCCATAAGGAGAGGAGGAGAAGGAGAGAGGGATGAAGACACAGGGGAGGAGGAGGAGAGGAGGAGGAGGAGGAGGAGGAGGAGGAGGAGGAGTAAATGCTTGTTTTGTGTTAAAAAAAAAGAAGCATTTTAAGTGTCTGCGTCCTAAAAATACACTTTCCTCGTGACTGAAAACTCACAAGGAAGCTGGGTTTTGTTTAAAGGGGGGGGGGGCGGCTTCCTCCCTCTTTCCTGTCTTGTCCATCCCTCGCTCCATCGGTCAATCCCCCCCCCCCCCCCCCCTTATTCCCTTTCATGAAAAGATGTCAGTGAAGACCCAAACAGCCGGAGGGGAAATGATCAGTAAAAGAGAAGGCAGAACAATGACCTTCTTCTTTTATTTTTATTTTTTTCCCGCCCGTTAATTCATGTCAGGACCAGTGGCCCAGATACTGGGGCCAGATACTGAAGCCGTCCACTATAGCAGCACCAGAGGCTACAGGCCACGTACAAAACACATTCTGTTCGTGCCGCCGCTCGGCCGACAGACTGCGAACTACAATGTGTGGCGGGAGGAGGGCGGCGGATTGAGGCGTCTGAGTCAGGAAGCGAGTGAGACGTCTGTCGTCCTCTGTCTCAAACCAGGATTTCATCAATTTATCGATCAATAATCAGACGAAACTGGGTTAAAGGAGTAAATCTGTTCGACGTGATGATGATGACAATAAGGAAATCATATTCGCAGAGGAAAGCCATGAGTTGCAGTTAAAGCGAGTAAGTCGAACTTGACTTGAGACGGTTCTTCTGTTATTTTAGCAGCAGTTTTCATCGCTGTATAAACGGGAGGAGCGAGAGTAGAACAGCACAATGGCTTCGATGGAGTCATCTCCGCCGATTAAAAGCAACTAACGTGCGAAAGAAAAACACAAAACTTACAGCTAAAGGAAAGTCCTCTAAAGACGAGTAGAGCTTTCAACCCAAGGATATTCTGTCATCATATTTGATTTCTTTATGATTGTAAATTGTGCCGAAAAATCAGCTGATTAATTGAGGTTAGGTCAGAAATTTGGGGCTTTAGTGCCCCCTACTGGGAGCAGGAGATACGCCACAGATACACTGATAATCTCTTTAGGTTAAGTTAAGTTACAGAAAAAGGGGGAAAGGTCGTTTGGGTTAAAATAAGTTCTTTGTTATGGTTTGGAGGATCTTTATCGTCATGGTTATAGTATATTAAAAAAGCGTTGCTAGATTAATAAAAACATCGTGGTCACAATTAAAAGGAACAACATTTGATTGTAAACGAGAAATGAACAGCAGCATCCAATGTTTTGTCGTCACATCCGTCCTACACAGACTTAGTGGCTCTACGACATCACCTCTCTTCATCATGATTACTATGGCCACTAGAGGGCGCTGACACATTAACATATCGTACCATCCACTCGATGCCACTTAACATCTTGACGTAGCTATGGATCCTAAGAAGATGCTTTCTCCGGCCTACGGGGTCGTTTTATTTAAGACGACAGAGGACTGGTCCTACTCTGGATGGGACGACATGCAATGGATGTTGTAACATAGAAAAATCGTAGTATGATAAGTTGATTTAATTAAATAAACTTAACGGTATAAAAGGTACTTTATGAATTAAATTCCTTTAGCTTCATCGTTAAGCCAAAAAACTGACAGTAGCTTCCACTTCAACAGCCTCAGAAGAAGTCGAGCACTGATACTCTCCTTCATAGATGTCCGTCACACACACACACACACACACACACACACACACACACACACACACACACACACACACACACACACACTGCTCCACCCACCCCCCCCCCCTGGGCAGATAGTGGAAAATACTGACCCCACACACGCCGAGTGAGACAATGACCCAATAACGGACAGAGCGTGAACCTGAGAGGCGGCGAGGTAAAGGCATCCCCCGGCCCAGATTGACCGGGGTTCTTCACTTGTTTGAGTAGTTGGTGACACTGATACCCAGCGCCTGTGTCACACACACAACTTAGTGGTAATCGTATCCGCCCGCAGGGCCCCAACTTACTACTTCCATCTTCCCCTCTGCTGACAGCTGACCATGGGGAGTGATGAATGGGGAGGTCACGTAGCTAGGCGCGCTCACAAAGCAGCCGATATGTCCGATATGTACGTTCTGACATGAACACACCAACAGCCTCTCTGCTCGCTCGAGGCAAATATGATCGGAATGAGTTTTAATAGTTGAATGAATGAATGATTTTCTATCATTTCATCAGACTTGAAGCATCATGTTTCAGTCTTATCTTCAGATTTTCCTTCTAAAAGCCGTTACATGCTGTTGCTTGTGTGCAGAAACTAAGGAGCCAGCTAATGTTAAGCTTAATGACCATGAAAAATATTAATGAAAATATTCTATGAGTCATGAAGCAGAGAAAAACATGTCATGAGTCTTATTTTCTAAAGAATCTGCAAGTATCACTTCAACCGCGATAGATCGAGTTACTCAAGATTTCTACAGAAAAATAAACCTTAATAAAAACCTGAAGCAAGTTGCTGCAAAGCACATATGAGTTGGTTTTAGTCTGAAAGCATCTGGATTCATTCCAATCGCAAAGACTCTTATTTTGACAGGTCACTCGGGGCTGATGTGGGAATCAAACCTGTGACGTTCCCTCTACAGGACGTCCCTCTGCCCATTAGGGATACAGATCTCTGGGTGTAACAGCAGTGTTCATAAAGCGCTGCTCCTGTTTCCCACGCTGGCTGCAGCAGCTTGTGATTGGCTCAGGTCAGGTAATAAGTTACCTGCCTCCTCTTCATCAACACTTGCTTGAAAATCCCCCCCCTTCCAACACTGGCCCCGCGGCCCCTCCTCTCTCCTCTGCACAGTCTGCAAACTGCAGCTCGATCAGTAACTCATCAAACCCAGACACAACCGCTCCACCGCCGTGCGCAAAGTCCATGCGTCATGCGCGCTCGGGGCTACGGCGAGGAGAGGAATGCGGGAGATGTTTGAGGATGTAGAGACGTCAACTGTCGGTGAGTGGACACGCGGAGGAAACAGTGAGAGCCTCAGAGAGACTCCAGAGAGCAGCGACAGGCTTGTTGGAGACAGAAACATCCATGCGCCAAGTTGTGCCAAATCACAGTTTGTACGGCAGATGTAAGAACAGGGGGCAAGTAACATGAAATCATGTCATATCATGTGATGGAATGATAAACTCCCAGCATCCTCTCATTTGCATACATGACACGGGATCCTGAGTTCTGCTGCGTCCAGGTGAATGTTTGGATACTTTTACGCATAAATTGCGTAAAATCCAACTTTTTTAAATCAATAAACCAGATCATTTCTCACATTGCAAAGGGACACAACGATCCACTTACCGGCCACGCGAACTGGAAGGGAATGGCGACCTTCCCCGCGTCGTTGCTCCGGCTCTGTGCGCCCTTCTGGCCGCCCTTGAACTGAAAAGTATTCCCACCGATAACCTTAGTAGTTTCCGAGCCGTAGGTGCACGGCCCCTTGGTCATGACCTCGCTCTGATATTCCTTTAAACACACTCGGAAGTAGGTGTCGCACTCGTCCGCGCCGCAGTGGCCCTCGGCCGCGCTCTTCTCCGCGTCGCAGCAGTCGCCGTTCAGGAGCTGACCTCTGGGGTTATCCACCGAGATCAGCTGCAGCTCGAAGTAACCGGTGGACTGGGACACCTGGGGAGGACATGAGAGTGAGGACGGGCTGCGGGGACTCACACTGAGGACATGCACACGCTCAAGGGTCGAGTTGACATATGGTCGACAGGAAAACAGATATCTTCATGCATGAAATGAGGCATTTAGTCCTGAAAGCAGCGGGACCTGAGCGGGTTCAGGGCAGAGACAGTGAAGAGTCTCTGCAGCTCGTGGTGCATGTTGGCACAGCGGAGCCTCAGAGCCGGATAACACCACAGTTACATTCAGCTCAGTCTGCAAATCAAGCTGCAGGAAAACACCTCACATATAAAAGAGCTTTAGAGTTCAAATCAGATTCATATAATTATCATCTTTACGTTCTGTGACTTGTTCCCTCAGCAGGTGAAGCAACGTGAAACTATTTCACACAGATATTTTTGCGTAATCATCGCAAAACCGTCATTTACGCACGAACTTTGGACCAGAGTCTTCGGTGATGAAACAACAGAATTTGCACCAAAATCATACCCGTTATTTCTATAATCACAAAAACCACCAATTGATTAGTGGATCTTCACTCAAACGTCCAGCTCACTTCACAGAAGAGCTTTTTTATTGGACTGTAAATTGGTTTTATTTCCCAAAGGACGCGCGTAAATGTGGTAAATCCGAGATCACATGATTCTAACCACAGAGCATACGATTCAATTAAAGCTGGAATTTAACCCTCAGTCACAAAACACACACGCACACACACACACACACGCACACAACTTCCAGTGAGAGCAGCATCAAACCCACTCAAATAAACTTCTCACCTCGGCCCACAGCGTCAGGAGGAGACACACTAGAGAGACGCGCTGCACTTTCCCCAGATTATTCCACATGTCTCCGGCTGCTCGGTGTTGGTGACCATGAGGGAAATGCAGAAAAATGTCTGTCTCAATCAGTCAAAATGCTCATGAAGAAGAAGAGGGAGATGAAGAAGAGGAGGGAGAAGCAGTATCCTCCGCGCCCCGGTGTCCGAGGCGTGCACGGCGCGGCTGCTCCCCGGGATGCCTGCGGCTCTGGAGGAGGGAAAGCGCACCGCTGCTACTGTTCGAGTCCGCGGACGCTCCAACGACCAGACGCGTCAGCTCCACTTGGCCGCTCGACGCACTAAAGAGAAGTGGAGCCGCGGCGCGTCTCTGCTGCCCACAGCCGGAGCGGGGTGCTGCGCGCTGATGGACGGCTCCCCGGGCCAATCCGGGGCCGGCCGGGTGGAGCGTTCCGCAGCCCGGAGCCAATCACAGGAAGGGGGCGGGCAGAGGACGACTGCTGGGATTATTATTATAAAGTTTACTCAAACAGGAGCTTGTGCTAATATTTATACTTTGCTCAGGTAGTTAAATGATGTTTCACTGGACATGTGTCTCAATAATACATTTATACACGTTTGGTTGTTTTAGGTCAAAACGAAATGATTGATATTGATATGAATAATATAGAAAATGTCCAGGTTGAATATGAGACCAGAATAAACAGAAAGAAGATGCAGAGTGTAACAGGCTCCATGTGTTGGTCTGTGCACTGCTCCTCACTGACCCCCAGGCACAGGAAACATGGCTGTCAGCGCCCTCTACTGACCACATACAGCACAGTGATGGGATCAGAGCCCCCCCCCCCCCCCCCATCATCACTGTAATCCTGAGGTTTAACTTCATGATGTAATGAATTCAGAATGTGATTCAATCAATGAATATACAGCCTGTATCTAAATCACAGGAGAAAGACGTGTGAAGTAAAATCTTATATTAACATTTAAATGTAAAATATTACCAGGATTTAAAAAGCTAAAAACCATAAAGTTGTTGGAGAGCAGAGGTGAAGCTCCATTCAAGCTCCAATGACTTCAAAGTGTTTTCCCTCAGGAGCGTTTATGGGAACAAGCAGCTCAGATTTATAACATGTGTTCTCGTGTAAAACCCAATAACTGATATAATAAATAATAAAGAAAAACCTGACAACTCAAACCTTAAATGTTTTAAAACAATCTCCGTGTTCATATTCTACGTATGATGTGACACGAACTTAAAAATCAACAAGAAACTGCTGTCGAGTCATTTGTCAAAATAAGGAACACGCCACAACGCACCTGTCGTAGCTGACACCTTAACAGCTTGTGCAGTTGTCAGTTTACATAATGGAAAAATGGAGATCATAAAACACGGCAGGTGAGTCTGTGCCAACTGTACTTACATCCCTTCAGCTATAGCGTGAGCACGGCTATAAATAGCAAGCGAGCGTCGATGGAAGCTTCAGACGGAGGCAAAACAAATCAGGTTTTCAAGCGTGAACATCGCTACGGCAGAGCTAGCATGCTAACGTGCGCGCATTGACCAATTAGCGCTTAAACTCAGAGCCAGACGAAAAGCGAAGGGATCTTCTACGTTGTCCCGCGGAGAGCACGAACATCGGAAGAAAACATTTCACTTAAAACCACAAAGCAGAGCCTCAAAGTCAGGGGATCGTCAAAGTAAGAAAGATGCATC
This sequence comes from Reinhardtius hippoglossoides, assembly GCA_006182925.3. Taxonomy (NCBI): domain Eukaryota; kingdom Metazoa; phylum Chordata; class Actinopteri; order Pleuronectiformes; family Pleuronectidae; genus Reinhardtius; species Reinhardtius hippoglossoides. The sequence continues at coordinate 1,269,272 of CM031679.1, forward strand.
CTCTGGGGAACATGAATATACAGAATCTGGTGCCAATGCATTTGACAGATGTTGAGATAATCTGAGTCTGGACCAAGACCGTCGACCCAATGTTACCACAGCAACATCCATCCATCGAGGTCATGGGGGGTCATGGTGTCTAACCAGCGGACAGTGGGCGAGCGGTGGGATACACCCCGAACAAGTCGCCCTACAAATATGATCTTATTCTTGTCAAGTGAGTAGTGTTCTTTTCCCGCCATATTTGTCTCGGCTTGCACGTCACAGATGTTTCTCCGAATTGAAAATTGCGTTCAAGAACAACAAGCCTTCTGTGATCCGTCACCTCCAACACGCAGAGAAGATTTCCTGTTGCTTTCATATTCGACACACCAGCTTTCATTTGGGCAAACGTGGCGAATCCACGACGTCTCAGATGACGGGTGGTGATGGTGGGTGGGGGGGTCTAATAAGACAGCTGTGTCTCTTCATTCAGATCCTCCTGCAGCAGCTCCAGCAGACAGTGGATCAGTTCTGCGGGCTGGTCCGTCAGCGGCTGCGGGACGGAGTCCGACAGGTGGCCCCTGACACCCGGCAGCAGATGTTTCCTCCCAGCGAAGCAGGTGCAGGCACACGCAGACACACATCTTGTCATGTGCAAATACTTGTGTACGTATGATTCATTCACACGCCTGCACACAGACACAAACGTCTTATGTTCATCTCTTTACGACGCCTCTTATCAGTGGTGATAAGGAGGTATGTGAAGCGCAGATAAACTCTGGAAGTAATGAGGTTAATTATCTGCGTAGAATTACAGCAGGATCCACGGACACTTCACAGAGCGGCAGTGCACTCAGCTCAGCGTGGTTAGTGGCTCCTCTAAAGGTGCAAGTACTGAATTATTTAAAGGTACTTTTACTTTACACGAGGACATGCATTAACTTTTCAAAAATAAACACTGACCTTGCAAACCAATATCTCCGATTACACGGAAGATGAGATCATAAACCACAACACACTCGCTCCTTTGTTTTGGTTGGTTCCTTGTTCTTTCCCTTAAAGACGGCGTTTGCCAATTGAAACATCTGCTCCGTGTTGACAGCCATTACGTTTACATGAAGAGAAGGTTGGAGATGACAGAAAGCTGGCTGCTCTCTGCCACACCCAGGAACAGTCACTTAGGAGTGTTTGTTCAATACTCAGTTTCACGTTTGTCATGAGAATGGACTTTTTTGTCTTTATCTTGGAGCGTTTCCGTGAAAAAGAGAAAGGAAATGACCGACTGACTCCGATCTGACCCACCGACCGACCAGCAAACAGAAACCATCATCCCTACAGCTGCCACCTGAGCGTTGAGCAGTCGGTCAAAAACCAGAGTACCAGACAAAGGTTTTCAGATTGTTGAGAAGTTATGGGATAACAGGTATCTCAAAGCAATCCACCAAATAACTGCGCTTCGCAAAGGTTTTTCGCCAAATTGTCTGGATTGCCCCCTAGTGGATGGCTGCAGTAAAGCTCATGAATCCATCCTTCTACATGTGAGCAGGTGGCACATGAACCAAACTGAAACATTAGTTATTTATATGATATAAAAACAGGGTGGAAACATCATGATTGACAGCTGAGACCGACTCCTGATTGGTCAGGTTGGTGCGTCAGCGGGATCCAGACCTTGATCACGAACAGACTCTGACTCCTGATGGCATCACCTTCCATTCATCTCTATATACAGTCCTATTCGTGTGTCTTTATGAATTACACCAGTTGATGCTACAAGGTACCAGCTTCATTCTAAGCAAGTCTCACGTGAATTCAAGTTTCTCATTGAGTTCAAGTGACTGAATATTACACCTGGTTGTTGTTCTGTAGAAAAGGATTACCCCAGGTGTGTCCAGACCTGTGCGTGTTGACTCGGAAGATTACAACTCAAACAAAAACAATGTGTTTTCACATTCAGAGAGACGAATGTTTGCAGGATTAAGAAATTCAGCTGGAGATAAAGTCCCATCTCACATTGCTGGGGCCTCTAATGCAGAACAGAGACTAAACAAGCCGATCTGAAAGGCCTGCTGTTTACGAGCGCCGCGCCACCTCGTATCATACCACAGCTGCCGAGCTGCAGGGTTCCCTCCGAGGAAATTAAATCCTGTTTGTTAAATTATTAATAAGGTTAATTCATTATTACGAAAGCATCCAGATTGTAAACACACCATTTGTCCTCAAAGATCGTCTTTGAAGCTGCTTGTTCAACGTCCGTGTTCTGTGTTCTGCTGTGTTCGCTCACATGTCTGTTATCACAACGTATGTTCCACGAGCTCAGCTCTGTCTCCCGCTCGGATCCCACTGATGTAGATTCCTGCACATTAATCACACCTGGTGATTAAAGTAATTCTTCCCGTGATGACTGTGTTTTATAAAGTGAGATATTCAGACTTGGTCTCTCTGTCACTGTTAGAAGTCCTGAGTCAGGCCTGCAGGCGAGCGCAGCCAGCGTGTGTCTACCTGCTCCGAGGAATCAGTCACTTTCCACTTTTTATCGCTTTCTTTTGTTAATCCCATGACATCACTCGGCAGGAATGTCTACAACTGCATTTTTTTTTTATATAACTAATTTGCAACAGACAAATATGTTCAATGGCTCTCAGACATTTTTGCTTTCACATGATCAGAAACTGTTTTTAAAAATGTATTTTCTTCATGACATCTGTAGCAACGTCACGGTTTCTGTAGGTGGCCTGAAGTTTCGGTAAAGACTTGTTTATGAGTTCGTGAGATCACGAGTTGGACGTGTTTGCTTTTAAAATATTTGACCGTTGACGATATCTTTCTTAAACAAAACAACTGTTGGCGTCTGCACAGTAGCATGTTGCACAGGAAGGTAGAAAGCAGCCAACACAATAACTATCGCAAAAACTTTAAACTGCACAACTTACAGTCTTTTTATTCACAAGTATTTAAATTAGACAACGAGCGAAAAGGTTTGTTTCAAAAACAGAATATTATTAATTTAACAGAGTTTACCTGGATAATTCCTGATGCTGCACTTTTCTACTGGCGCCTGAAGTTATGTTCCTAGTTATGTTTTCACTAGTGTATACTAAGTGATTATCACTTTTGTACACAAAAACGTTCTGATTATTATATACAAACGGTTGTGACCTCTGCCACGGCGGTTATGTTTTGCCTCTCCATGGTTTGTTGAGTCAGCAGGATTGTGCAAAAAGTACACAATGGATTTCCATGGAACTTGCACATGGCCAAGAAAGAATCTGTTACATTTCGTCATGGATCTGGGAAAAAGGGGAATCCAGGCTAACAATGATTATCATATATATATATATATATATTAAAATTCAATACTAATTATCACAGGACATAATTCAACTTGAGAAATACCTTGTTATGTTTAAAATAGTTTCCTCTCGTTAACCACCAGTGAAAACAAACAGTACAAACTGTATCTGGATGTTCGATCTTCACGTTTCTGCTTCTCCGTCGCCCCACTCGTTTTTCTGACCTCTACCTTTTCCTCCTCTTTCTATGTGACTCACGAGCTACTGTTTCTCAAGGCTCGTGTTGGAAATCAAAGACTAATGTGTTTCCAGAAAAGGAATATGCCCACAAACACAATCGCTTTCACCTTCACCCACAGCTTCTGCACACAGCGTTAAGTGCACCGGCACACAAACAGGCCGAGGGCTGAGGGAGCTGCCATAGAAACGTTTACAAGTCCCATCCTGAGGAATGCAAACAGAACTGAGTCGAGCTCTTATCTGACAAAAGAGTAAACTTTAGACAGTCTTGTCGCGGCTTGCCTGTGTGGTCCGTCCACGACAATACAGCACGCTGCAGGATCCTTCTGACTTGATTGTCTTACTTTTTCAATCCTTGCATATCCCAGCAACTTGCCTTCTTGTTTACAGGAGGAGCTCAGGCGGGGGGGTGGTTTCTGAAAGATCACGCGCACACTCACTGCCTTGCTCAGGGGCATGTGAGGATCGATGATGCTCTTCAAGGAGTGGAGAGAGTTGCTCATTCATGCTCAAGTTCCCAGCAGGGATTCAAACTTGTGATGCTCAATTCCCAGAGCAGCGACTCATCACAGGGTGGGGTGGGTGTCTGGGTCGGAGCAGCTCGGGGTTGTTTGGAGAAGCAGACAGGTGAGACTCGGTTTGTGCCAAGTTGGTTATCATGCTCGGATGTGGATCAGCGCCTGGATGCAAAGCTCCAGTAAACGTGAATGTTGTCAGCGTTGGAGGGAAATAAAAACAAGGATTTGTTTTGAGAAGAAAAAGACAAGATGTTAGGTCACACCAAGAGGTTTTCTAAAGTCCGGGCCCACATCGAGAAACTGGGAGCGCCACAAAAATAAACCCTTCAGGGAGGAGTGCAATCAATTCATGAGGTTCGGGAACTACTGCACATTTTAAACCCACCAAACGTAATAAGCTGCTTTCAGACATGAACTCAAGATGATCCATAAGAAATTGAGTCCGGACATTTTCCTGAATTTACCTTTGACATATGAAGAACTCAGCAGGAGATTGTCTGAGTCAGATTCACATTCAGTGCTCAGAGTGGAGCCCGGGTGGAGAAACACGAGGCAGAATGTGACGCAGAATGCATAAATCATATTTCCCATATTCTCTGGTGTCAGGAGACAGAAGTCCTGAGAGGACAAGGATGAAGCTGCCAGACGAAGTACCTTTGAGCAGGACAGTTTCCCGCTGTGATCTGACCCGAGGATGAGGTGAAGAAATGGTGTGTGTCCTCTCGCCTCTGAACACCCCCCCACCTTCAGATGAAATCACCACCCGACAGCTCACTGACATTCTGGAACCCACTCTCCTCCTCCGCACATACCGACCACAAGCATGCTTATCTCCGACTTATGAGAGAACTGTTGGAACAGGCTCTGTAAATGAAGAAGTATTCACCACATACCTGCCCCCCCCCCCCCCCCCCCCCCACACATAATATCCCTGTTTCGTTCTTATGCAGTCAGTGGAGAAAATACTTAATCTGCCATAAACCCAAGGATCTGTCACCTTTCGTTAATTCTTCAAAAGTTCATATCAAGCAATTAATCAGATTGCAGGTTAAAGTGGATGTAAATGGGAGTTTCTTGGGGGATTTGTAAATATGATGTGATGAACTCAAGTCAATCGTAATTTGTTAAATGCATAGACTGTTTATAAAGTCAGCTGTCAATCATATATCAAATAACTGTTTACTTTCCAGCTTACTAACACCTGAACATACATCAGTGTGATAACAACTGCCTAAAATGACAGAAACCATCTTAAGAAACATGATTGGATGTGTTCTTTGACTTGGACTTTTTTAGTGTGGTCCATGTCCCATCCACTAACTTGGAGGAGGCACGGCTTATGACCTATGCTGCAGCCAGCCACCAGGGGGCGGTCTAGATTCTTTGGCTTCACTTCTTTTGGGGAGTGGGAAAGTTCCACCTTTAGTGTTTGTCCTGAAAAACTAATATTTTACCTCAGATCGACCTCAAGAGCAATCGCACACACACGCATGTTTATGCAGCCTCAACATACCTTCACACAAAGACACGCACACAAATCGGACGCCACCACTCCCACACACACGCCTACACACAGACGCCAATGCAGGGCAGGTGGCAGGTGAGCAGGTGTTCGCTGGCGGGAAGATCCAGGTCCTCTGAGCCGAGGCCAGTGTGTGAGCGGCAGCGGCAGCAGGTGCAGTCGCTCTAATCCGGAGGCGTGCGTCTGATAACACTGGAGCCATGATGGTTTACTGGCTTTATCACCTGCAGCGAGCAGGAGGACAGACTCTGAAACCTTTACACCCGTCTGTCTGTCTGTCTGTCTGTCTGTCTGTCTGTCTGTCTGTCTGTCTGTCTGTCTGTCTGCCTATACAGTGATTAGACAACTTTACAAGTTTAGTTTCTGAACTTAGCATTAGATGGGGTTTGATGTTGAAAGGTAAAGTTGTTGCTGAAGCTGTACCAGACTGAACAGGAAGCAAAGCTCTGAATTCATCTGTCAGGTCATGTGCTCTGAGTAATGATAGATAGATAGATAGATAGATAGATAGATAGATATATAGATAGATAGATAGATAGATAGATAGATAGATAGATAGATAGATAGATAGATAGATAGATAGATAGATAGATAGATAGATAGATAGATAGATAGATAGATAGATAGATAGATAGATAGATAGATAGATAGATAGATAGATAGATAGATAGATAGATAGATAGATAGATAGATAGATAGATAGATAGACAGATAGATAGATAGATGGATAGATGGATAGATGGATAGATGGATAGATAGATAGATAGATAGATAGATAGATAGATAGATAGATAGATAGATAGATAGATAGATAGATAGATAGATAGATAGATAGATAGATAGATAGATAGATAGATAGATAGATAGATAGATAGATAGATAGATAGACTAGATAGATAGATAGATGATAGATGGATAGATGGATAGATAGATAGATAGATAGATAGATAGATAGATAGATAGATAGATAGATAGATAGATAGATAGATAGATAGATAGATAGATAGATAGATAGATAGATAGAGAGATAGATAGAGATAGATAGATAGATAGATAGATAGATGGATAGATAGATAGATAGATAGATAGATAGATAGATAGATAGATAGATGAGATAGATAGATAGATAGATAGATAGATAGATAGATAGATAGATAGATGGATAGATAGTTCCCTTCACTCGTCCTTCATGCGATGAGGATCTCAGACATCAGAACCAAAAGAAGAACTCTGACTAGAACTCCTAGAAGGACCAGCAGTAGAACTCCTACTCCATTTCATGTTCAAGCTATGTAGAAATCACTAAACTCAATTCAGTTCAAACACAATTTAATACAAAAATATAATACCAAGCCTTATGAAACCGTTAGAAAGGGATCTGCAACTCTGAAAATGTGTTAAACCCCCAACAATACAGAGAAGAGAGTTAGTCACACTGAGGAAACTTACTGGGTACGTCCACATGACGAAAGCCTGAAACCCTTCACATAGGTGCATTTAAATAAAGACCTTTTCTTCCATTGTCTTTTCCACTGACTGATAGCAGACCTGCCGCGGAGCGTCTCTCACCTCGCTGCAGGTCGGTGGAGGCTCTGATTTCAGAGCTAAAACTTCTTAACAAGGCCAAAAACACAAAGCAGCTCCCTGTCATCTAACACGGCAGCATATGGGCCCCGGTTCCCACACCCAGCTCCATGTAAACATCTTATTAAGCTCTGCAGGGCGGGGAGCACTCGGCCATAAAAGGAAGGAACAAAACAGCAGAACTTCCCCCCCCCCCCCCCCCCACCACCCACACACAGACAGTGTCAATTAGGCCCCTGTCTGAGATTGCTGGCTGCCTGGCTGGAGGTGCTGCAGGTCCTGTGAAGCTACAGGTAATCACTGCAAATTAATACCTGCACAAGCTCAAGGGGCTTTTCTGTGAAGTCTGAAGGGAAAAAGCTTTTAAAAAACGCACACGGACGAGGCTCCTTCCTGCTTCCTGCTCACCTGAGGATGCCGATCACCGAGCACAGGGACGTGCATCCAGCGTTCACATCTCCAGAATCTGTCTAATGAGTGATGTGTAAATCTACACATGACACTGAAGACAAGACGAAACCGACGGAGAATCACTTCTACACGTCTCTGGTTCCCTTTTCAAAGCAGGTGTGGGTGTCATGACGGGTGGAAAGGTCAACAGGGGGGGGGGGGGGGGGGGCCAGATCAGGACATGTTGAGTGTCTAAGCTGGTCGCGTAGAGGAGACACTGAAACACAAAGGTCTGGAGGTTTGAGAGAACGTGTTAAGTCTTGACCTTTACCTCTTGAATAAAGTCCTACCTCCTCAGTCGAAGGTGCCTGGAGATAATGTATATTGTGATTGGTGCAATACATCATGATTCAGCACCAACCCTCTCTGGACTCACAAGCTAAAACACACGTGGTCAAAATGGTTTCCGCTTCATGAACTATCCCCAACAGTAGAAATCATGATCAGCTGTTTGACAAGCTGAGAAAATCTCTTTATAATAATTGTCACTAAGCCAAAGTCAAAGTTTCCCATGAGAATATCAATATTGTGAGCTCAGACCATGTTTAATGTAAACATGAATAACTAAAGTCAATGAATAAAGCCTGATGCGATACTTTAATGCTGTGTTTAAGTAAATGAACTGAGTTCCTCTACTCTCCCTTTCTGAATGATGTCATGCAGCAGACGCACCAACATGTCGGTGCCTAATAAAGACCGACTTCCTGACCTGAAGAATGTCAGTCAGTCCAAACACGTTAGTTTTTCTTAAGGTCGATAATTTTGCTTTGATTTCTCCTCTTTCTTTTTTTTTTTTTTACTTTGCACAACATCCTTGGTGGGAGGCGAGCTGGGATGCGGGAGAGGCTTCACTCTCACCACCATCACCACAAGCACGACCAGGAGCAACAAGTGTGTGCTTGACTGCATATTTGTGGAGGTGGGCATGTTTGCCTTGGCTCACACGAATATTTCTGGTTAAGTACAGTATAGGTGATGCCCCACTTTGGCTGCGTTTACAGGGGGGGGGGGGATAAATCAGGTCTGTACGCAACATCTCAAGGAACATAAACTGCCCTAATTATCTTTAAATAAATCTTTTTCTGTCTTTTATCCACAGAAATGGGCGGGGTTTAGAAACTCGGCGCCCTGTTACTTGATGGCGAACACTATGAATGCAAGTTGTAGTTCCCTGTATTGTATATAGATGTTATAAATAAAATAAAAGTCAGGGCATGCTCAAATCTAAATTATGATTCATTACGTGGATTGTCGGCTCCTTCGAGTGACAGCACAAGGGGGAAAATACATATTGTCTCAGAGCTGCAGCGCTGTATACGTCTGCATTTACAGGCTGGTGGTAAATGATTGAGGTGTCCTTTCAAGGAGAAACACACCATTGTTCCCTAACAATCCACAATCTGACACAGGAAGTGATACACAGGACACAAATACAATGACCAGCATGGCTGCGAGTCCGTGACAACAGAATGGCGGCTCCACGGAGCAGTGGGAAAATGTTCCTGTGTGCGCGGTGGAGCGGCCGAGCACACACCAGCGCACAAACACACACGAGGCAGATGCAGAAGTCAGAAACACAGATACTGTACAAAAACTCACAACCTTTAAAATTAAAAAACACGACAGATGTTGACACAAAGTTATCGCTGTGAGTCACAGCTTATCGTGCTTCTCCTGACAAGAAACCATTACAATTAATCAGAGAGGTTTTCTCACAAGAAGTCGATGCCAAGATTATTTAGGACGTGGTGATAAACATCACAGGTACCGGAGGAAAACTCAAAACCAGAGAGTTGGATCCGATCCAACAGGGGCCACTTCTCCTCAAAACACTTGACGTTACCCTCTGTGCAACCTTCCTCCTGAACGTGGAGCTGATCCGCTTCTTGTCACATAAAAAGAGAAACTCTTTTCCTGCCTTTTCTGTCTTTATATAGCTTTTCTGTATTTTGAATAAAGGACATGAGAACAATCAGGTGAAAGTCTGGGAGTTGCATTGCTTTGAGAAGTCATCTGGAATAATCTTGTCAAATATAATTATGGCTGCAGGAGAGTACTGTGGTGTGGAAGCGTAGAAACGCCAGAACGAGCTGTTGTAAAATCCTTAACGAGTTAGTATAAGATTAAAATAAAATATTACAGTATTAAAATGGATGGACGGGTTCGCTGGTTAAACCCTCTCAGCCATGGTCGATTCTACATAATAGGTAATTTAACTTATGGTACTTGAACATTACTATTAACTGACACTTTCAGTTGATACACAGCAAAGACGTCCCCCCCCCCGGCCTGGGACTGATGAATGTGTCGATGGTTGGATGATCAGAGATCAGTGACACGCAGGTCAGTTTGACTTTGAGGCTTTCGTGTCAAACCAAGCATCACCGGGTTAAACACATTGACCCGAGCAGCAGCACCGACGCTGACCTTCCAGCGCCGCTTCTCACTTACTGCCGCTCTCTGTCCTCTGTTTACTGTCGGCGCAGATAAGGAGTCTATTCACTGTGTTTGTTTATCTGTTCTTCGGTCCTCTTTTCTTCTTTGGTTAATAGGATCTCCGGGGAAGAAGCGGCACTTTGCTCTAATCACTCCGTCACGGCGGAAAGCTTTTCTGGAAATACTAAAAACAAATATTCCTGTTCTTCTAAGGCGCCAATTAGGACATGTCCTTTTATTCAGCCGTTACATTCTAAATAAAGAAATGAAAAATCCTCCTGTAGGGTGAGGGAAGCTCTTTGATTTAACATGAAACTGGGAGACCAACTTTAGACATCGTCACATTTTCTGTTTCCACTGATTCCTCATCAGCTGACAAAGTGCGGAGCTCCTTGTTGACATCACACCTCGGACCCGAGCTGCGACTCGGCCTTGACACCACCGCTCTGCACTGATTGTACTGGAAGAAGAAAAGAAATGAGAGGGGAAGGCAATCTGATAGGAATGCCTCTGGAATTCCCCGGAATTCCCCCCCCCCCTTCCCTTCTGCCACTTTCCCCCCCCCCCCCCCCCCCCCCCCCCCCCCGCATCACTGTGCGCGAATCCATAAGGAGTTTTAACATGCAGCACAATGGACAAGGGGAGGCTATTCTGCGACCATAATGCAAGGAAACGTTACCTCAGCGCAAAAAATGTCAGGACTATAGAGGCCCCCGGTCCTGGAAACAATCAGTGAGGAAACTGAGGCAGGTGCCCACCTCCTGTGAAAATATCCTACCGCGACGTGCAGAGGGAAGGGCTGGGCTCTGTCGACAGCAGCAGCCGGGCAGGGGAGCAATTAAACCATAAAGTCATAACGGCACAACCACAAATCACTGCACTGAATGGCGTGCTGTGGCAAAACACAGGCACCGGCATGCAAAGGGGTTCATCACCATGTTATTACAACGTGAGTCCGGGAGAGCTACTGTCATGTGAGGACGCTGCAGAGCCAAGCAGTCAATTACAAGAGGCTGCGTGTAGATTTGTTTGATTGAGATGAACCAGTATTATCTTAACCGTTTACAGTTGATATTAAGGCTGTCGCTTTTTCCTTGAATCAAGTTTGAAAAGATTTGCAATTCATTCGCTTGGAATTGGAATTCTTTGCTTGCTAACGTCCATTTTTGTGGCATAACAATGCAACATTGAGCCGCTGCACTCCAGGCCAGAAGGGGGCGCTAATGCAGTAGTCCCTGGAATAGTCCTACAAACGGAAGGTGTGGTCTTGGGTTCTGGCCAAATCATCTGGTGTGTGTGCGTTCTGAAAAATAAAATATTACAAAATTGGTCATTATGTCTGTGTGCTCCCACGTTTTTAAAAATCAATCAAGAGTTGTAAATCCTGTATTGTGCAGAAGCCCTTATCCAATGACTTCACTGATACTCTACGTTTAAGTGGGGTAATGCTTTTATGAACTAAACCCTCACAATATATGAAACTGTGAATTAGATGAAACAAGCTGAAGTCTCTATGATCACAAGCAGCTGACAGTAATTGAGCAGCGGGAGCTAATTGTTAAGCCGTCTGTGCTGCAGACGCGTTTGTTAAGTGTGAATTACTACGTGTGCTGTACTCGGGACAAAAACAAGATCAAAATGGCAGCTTTATTTTCTTAAGTGATTTCTCCTAAGCTCTCTTCTCTTTGAGGCTCATAATCTACACAACCACACATCAAAAACAAAGTACAACACAGACACACACCCTCTGCACTTCCTGTCTGAGACATGATACTTGATGACGATCTAGGCTCCACATATTGTGTATAGTTCAATAAATTACAGGGACATTAGAAGCACTGAATACTGTATTTTGTCCTGGTTTTTATCCGACATAATGAACAGCTTGGCGTCCCGTGAGGGACGACAGGGATCAGAACTCTGCTGCCTCCCCAAGGACTTCCTTTAATGTCTTTGTGTGCATGTGGATTTGATACCCTCCCTCCTTTAAATTAGATCCCATTACATCCATTAGCCACAGAAGCCTGTTAATATGTCTCTTCAGAGGGAGGAGACCCCGACAGAAAGGTCTATACCAACCTATTGTGACTCTGAATCCTCCATTAGGTTGTGATACAGACAGCAGGCTTGCTCCCAGTATGCACATGGCTCCGGGAAATAAAAGAGAACTAAGAGAACAATGAATTTGACGTGAGGTAAGTGCGAAAAAAATGTGACGGCCCTTGAAAAGTCAAATTTAGTGCTATTGTTCAAATGAAGGGGAAAGGGAAATTACTAACAATATAATAAGTCACATTTCTGCCGGCTGACACCAGTAGGTTTGTTGCGGTTATGCACACAGAAAAAGCATTATCTACCAGTTTGATGCTACATTCCGCCTGCCTACAGAGGTTGGTAAAGGTAAATGGATGTTTTGACAGGCCAAAGACATGATGATCATGCTATCCGGCCCCAAATCCATACAGTAATGACCTCGACAAATCCAGTGGCCACTTGGGATGCGCCGTCTCACAATGGGACCACATTTGTCCAAGATACAAACAGCGTGAGTCACCATCGGCTACACTCAGCTGAGAACCTGAGAATTTACTGCATTCTAGTTTTTTGTTTCACCATTTCCCTCCGACCTTTCCCTCCTACACTCCAACAAGAAGACTGGCAACATAACACGGGTACAACAATCAAGACTGAAGAAACATTTATGGGAGCTGAAGGTCAAAAGGCCGAAGCTGTGTGACTCCATGTGTTCTTGGGTGTGTGCATGTGTGTTTATCGGGGCCAGGATCTCATGGGGAGCGGCAGTATTGTTAATACATGGTCATTTTGTGTTGCACTGACTGACAGACGGGCTGGAAATATTCGCTCCCGGGTTTCTTCAGAAGGTGGCAGCGGGCAGCGGTCGGCTTAAGGAAATGACACTTTCTCCCGAAAGATCTCAATCTGGTGGCGCACGCAGCCACGCACAACAATGCCGTGTTGAAAATGGGAGTGGGCCACGTTATCCTCCCCGGGCCGGCCCGGTTCCGAGCCGAAGGAGTGGTGCGGCTGGTGGTTCTGATAAGCCGCTGCCACGACGAGAAGGGAGAACCGTGGAATGACCTGTTCTGATCAACACCCTGAAAAACCCTGCATGAGGTCCCTTACCACCGAATACTCCCGAGATGTGGAGACATGAAGTTTTAGAAAGCGGTGACTCACTGAAGGTGCGGTGCCTGAGCAGCTACTCCCAGAAGACAGGATTAGTAATGCCAACAGGGAGGAACAGGAGATAGGACACGGAGGAGGACATGAATTATCACCTTTTGTGCATATGTTCAAATAGAATGAATATAAATAAATGATCAAATACCTACGACAGTGACCACACCTCATAGGAGTGTTACAGCTGCGGCTGAACTCTAGAACCAGGTCAGGATGATGATATGGATACGGGCAACGATAATGCCGCTGGGGATTCAGCTGTTCTCCAGAACAGATGCAGCAGAACAATTAGATGCTGCAAGAAAACAATCAGCTTTCTATAAATACAACCTCATTTAAAAGGGACCATCATTACATCCCAGCTTTCTCAAGCGGCTCAGAGCTTCCCCCTCAACTCCCTTCCACTCATGTCACCAGAACGAAACACGAGTCCTGAAGACGACTCCTTGTTGATCCTGATGTTACGACCACGTCCACTGGAGATATACTTGCTTTAAGAACACGTATACAACAATACTTTGGTGCGTGAGTAGTACACAGTAAGTATGCTCACGATGCATCTGGTCATCTGCTTAACGTGTGGCTAAACTGAGCAAGTATATATCTCAGGCGTTATTGTGCAACTGGACTCCATCAGGGTCTGGAGGCCACTTTAAACCTTCTAATGTCAGAGTGAAGGTTGGATGGTGGAGCAGCAGGACCATTACCCACTCAGATCCTAATTACAGAGGCCGAGTGTGGGACACAGAGTGAAGGAGACATGCCTGGACATGTGGAGCTAGTCCAACACTTGGGGCCCCCCCCGACACACACACACACACAGAGACAGACACACACACACACACACACTGTAACTAGTCCCCAGTCACTGCAGGTAGTCAGCCACTCTGTCAATCACACGGTCTTTGAGTATGAAGGGTTTTATGGTTCATTTGAGCCTTTTGAATTATCAGGGAGTGGTTTGGCACATCGGAGAAAACAATGAGCAGTTAAGTTTTCAATCGCAGGAAAATACTGTTTCAGTTTTGCTCAGCTCAGCTTCCTGTGAGTGACACGCTGTTAAACCTCCACCCATCTGGTCCTGAACTACATGCTGAGACTGACAGTGGGAATAATTACCTGCAGCTGCTCGGAGACTCATGTCACCTCCAGGTAATTCGCTTGCAGGGAAATTTTAACAGGTCAAAAGAAGGTTGTGAAAACTCCCGTGAGGAGCCAGAGTCCGTGCAGCAGTGACCGAGGTGCGGGCCACGGTATCGTATCAGATTGGGGGATGAATACAGTCAATTTAAGTATATTACTATAAAGTATTACTAGACACGCGGAGTTTGTGTTTGTCTGTGTGTGTAAGTGTGTGTCCGTCTATGTGTGCGTCTGCTGTCCTGTTGCTTGCACGCCTGACATGAGGCATGGAGGCCGGACACAGACGAGCGGCTTCTGACAGGCATTTCAAACCCCTCCTGCCCTCTCCACCGTGTGGCCTCGCCGATAATGGGAACCTGATCGGAGAGAGCATAGCGGCAGTAGCGGGGGCGGGGGGGGGGGGGGGGGGGGGGGGTGTTGTGTGGTCCGTCTTTTGTGAGAAACTCTTCAAAGCGCTGGCCCTCCTATTTGTCCACTGGAGCTCTTTGTAACGGTATCCTCCACTGTCATTTTGCCCCTTTTATTTTTAGGCAGGGCTATTATTGCTTCCATACCCCTCACATACCCCAAGGCTTTGTTTGCAGGGGCAGGGTCAGGTTTTAACTTCTTTTTTTTTTTCACCATGTGCAAAACTGTCTTTTCTCCCTCTCCTCCACATGTCGTTTGTGCAGAGTACTGGATCATTCCAAGTCTCTCTGGAACAGGGGGGGGGGACTTTGGTCCAGCAGATATTGGACCAAAGTCCTGAGCTCTTTGATTGGATTGCAAGATTCTTTTAAAATTCTATATAATCAACATAAGTTGCAGCCTCAAAAATCATTCGGGCAATGGAGCATGGACAGACGACATGTGGGCCTCAACTATTAAGAGAGAGTGAATTGGACCCAGTCCCAGAAACCAAGCAGTCCTTCTACACTGGATCAGTATCGTGCTCGTCAATTACGGTTTGTTGATTTAATGAGAAACACCAAATAATAAACCCGCCCTGGGCCACAAGATGGGTTTGGTTTCAGTTTGAAACCGCTCTTGACCTGCGAGGGGACAATGTGATTTGCGAGGGTCCAAAATGTCCCCACAAGGGTGTAACACTACACAACATGTCAGTGCAACCTTGCTCTAGGTGTGTGTTTACCGCTCTACTATAACTTAGACCTGGTCCCTGGGGCGATTCGTCCCCTCAGACGTCCATCGCTACGAGATTGTTTTTTTGTTTTTCGTACGTTCGTTAATTTGCTGTTTTTGTTTTTTCTCAACTTGCATTGATAGCCTGAGAACGACAACGGGGGGAAACAGGTGGAACGTTTGTGGATGAGGGACGACTGTGTTTTCGGGGGGACACTGTGACAGATGCATGTTAAGGGACAGAGCTCTTCAGTCGCTGCCTGTCTGTCCGTCTGTCTGTGGGGTTGCCAGCCTGCTCGTGTACACTTCCTGACCCGCGGTGCAGCCGTGCATTCCACCCCTCTCCCCACATCAACCTGTTCCCCTGTAATTTCTGACATGAGTAGATGAATAATAGATCAGAGGCTTTAGCTGCCCTGTAACTCTACCCACGTCCCAGGACAGGAGGCAGGCCAGCGGCTTAAGCCAACAGGACACGTGACCACGGCAGAATGGCCATTCAGTGTGACCGTTGATGAGTAAAAGCGGTATTATCTCGGACATATGGTTGATATGAACTCCTTAACTGGCCGGTGCCTACAACTGTGGCCTCAGTGTGCATCCAGCTGCTCCAGTGCACACAGCTGCTGACAGAGCGATGTGTGGGATCCACAAGTGTGACTCTGGACTGTTTGTGAGGTCCTGCTGTCATTGCACCTTCTCTTTCAATGACTTTATAATCAACTCCACGTTGAGTTTACTGAGAAGAGTTTATTATTCATGACAAGTCAAAGGATTTACTCACATCAGCACGAGAGTCGAACTTTACTGCACCAATTTGTCTGTTTACTTCTGTATCTGCAGGTTTTCAGAGAACTCAAATACAGAATGAATGCAGAGCGGGGACACGATACTCCATCCGTTTTCATGAATCCATCTAATGTTGAGCATAAATTAGCTTCAAAATAAAGCTTTTATGAGAGTTTGACACAGATTGAGAGTTTTATTTTTGTGCGCAGATTAATTTGATTCCTTTTTATGAACAGATTATCTTTACCTTGTTCTCATTGATGTTCTTTCAATCTCCATTTTTTTTCTTTCTGTTAAGCACTTGCTAAATTAATAAATAAAATGTATTGTATTATTATCAAACCACAATGGAATTCAGAACAAAAGTCCAAGTAGAGTTCGGTTCGGGCTGTCAATTCTCTGTCCGATCCCAAACAAGCCCGAGAGAAAGAGTCCGAACCCGATGTTCTCCCCAATCTCAGTCCCTTAAATACCTGACAGTGCAAATGGGACGATAGAGGTATTGACTCAGTTAATAAAGAATGTGGTCACACAGTAATTATCTCTTTACATCTGGCTGGAACCAATCACAATGTGGGCCAAACCAGCTGCAGCCGAGTTCCGCCCTGATACCATTCAACTTCCTCACCTTTCTGAATCCACAAAGCAGAGACTGCGTCTGAAACCAGGTGTAAATGGGAAGTGAAACAACTACATGTTGCAGCTTTCACCACATTATCTGATTAAATATTGATAGAAATATCGATTAACTGAGCTTTAAAAGACAAAAAGAAAAACCCAGCGTGACAAACACAAGCTGGGCTCTGAGCAGAAACACAAACCGGCCTTCTGTTGAATAAAGAGTCGATTACAACCGAGCCCGATCAACACGGAGCATGTGATTCACACACTGACCAGAGAATAATGCAGCACGCTTGGATACTCGCACAACAAATGCATGAAGAGGGCGCACGCACAAATACACAACACACACACACACACACACCACACACACGCCACCCTCTCCGGAGAAGATCGGGTTTCCTTCTGTGTCCAGTGGCTTATTAAACATTAAGCTCAACAGCTTCCCTACAGGAGGGAAGAAAGGCCCCCCCCACCTGCCCCCTCCCTGCCTCCCCTCTCTCATTACAGCTGTTGAGGTATGAGACAACAGGAGCGCGGCCACAACAATGGAGCCGGAGGTCGTCAGCCAATCAGTGTGCTCGCTGCAGCGTTCCCCCGGCGACAGCAGGTAGGCCTGAGTGGATGAGATTAACTCTGATGTCCTTTTTCAAACAGTTACAGGCAAATTAAGCTTTTCATGAGTAATGACAATAATATACAGTAAATACTCAGAGTATCGTAGCAACGGGAACTCGTACTCACACACACACACCTGTGCATTTAGCGCATGCACAGACACACACCTGCACTGATGACGGATGGACTTTCAACATAAAGTACAGTTAGTTGATGTTTCCGTGGCAACAAAAACATCTGGCCCATCCCACCCGAGATTAGACTTTATATACATCTAAATGCTTGTGGGTGCAAACTTCTTTCTAATAAATCTTGTTTTCACACCTTACATTGTTTAGTATAACAGAAATAATAACAGAAAGGTTCCTCTCAACAAGGTCAAGACCAACGGACCAAAGTCTAGTCCGACCCGAAGAGGTGGTCTGGGTCCAGATCAGACGGAACCGAGGTTCGATTGGTTTGCAGAGTGAAAACACTTGTGACCAATGGCAGGAAGGTGAGCCGGCATTAAACAACAGAAGAAGAAAGAGAAGAGGAAGCGGCTCCCAGGATTGCTTTCTAAAAGTACTGCACCTGAATGTGATGATGCTGGGAGTAAAACTATGATATTACAGTAACAATGAAAGACATTAGATAAACAAGAAACTAATTACTATCAGCCCACATAGGTGGTGACGACAGGACGTACGTGTGTCGTCCCAGTGCCCAGAGCAAATGAAAACAATGGAACCTTTCGGATCGAATCTAAAATGACGTAAAAATAATTCACATCTGAGGATGTTCTTTCACAAGTATCCTAGGATCAATAACCCTGGTTCTAACCTTGTCTGGTTTAGTCCCAAACTGTTATGGACATTTCTCACGTGTATATAATTAACGTTATCGTGACGGTGTTTATACTTGTGCAGTTTATCACTGTGAGAAACAGCAGGGTCGAGCTCCGGGGGGGGGGGGGTTCTGAGCCTCTCCGGTGTTTGGCGACACTCCCTCAAATGTGTGTGTAGTTGGTTCTTTGAAACCCGACACCTGACAACAAGCAAGCAGTGTGTGTCCTCCACTCACACACAGGGTGAACACAGTACAACGCTCATCAGCCGCACGTGACCTGAACACGTCTGCACGGACAACAGCGCCCCCTGCTGGCAGCACCACAAACACCCGCCATTACAGTTACTCACTTACTACAGTTATAACACAACTACTACTACTAGTCATCATGATAGTAGGAAAGATAATTTGTCTTGCCTTTTATAAATAATATTTAATTATTTATATATATAAATTAATAATTAGTCATTCAAATGTTTTCAATGATGATTTTTAGCATTAGCAAGAACATGAACACTTCCTCTGTTTTTCTATCTGACCCTTTTACACGCCTGCCCAGTTCTTTATTTACATGTTTCACTCGTATCATCGTATCATAACTTTACTCTGGTTCCACATTTTGAGAAACACTGTTTCATAGAATAACAAATATATGTTGATTTTTCTTTAAATGCATTTCTTTCCCTTTTGTTTCCAGCGAATGATTCAATCAGAAGTAAGAATCAAGGACGTTCCTCATTCCTAATGATACCTGTGGTTTCAGGTTTACAAAAATATAATAATGACAATTAACTCGATTAAAAATTCAAGCATATATTTGACTAAAATAAGTATTTGACACATGTAAGTGTACATCAGGAGATAATTTAACCAATTTTAAGCTCTTGAAGTGGGAAATCTAACTATATCCAGAGGTTAAAATGACCTGTCAATCAAATCTTAAACAGCGCAGAACAGACTTCCCTTCTTCGGTTGTTTAAAAAAAATGATTGACAGTCTACATGAGAAACGACAGATCACTGAATCGACCGTCATCCAGACGTGAAACCTGAAATCAGCTTCCGATTCCGACGAGGCCTCGATGACATGAACGCTTCAGGGCTCGCCACAGACGCCACTTCAGAATCATCACGTGACTCTGATCTTCATCCTTCCAACATCTAACTCCAGGAAACACGGTTTTTCTTTACGAAGCTCCTTCAACTTCCTTTCGAATCGCAGTCGGAACACAAGCTGTGTACGATACAACCTGAGCAAAGCTTCATTCAGACTATCAGGGAATATTAGATATTGTTATTATGTGTATATGAGTTGTTGCTCTTCTGTTTGCCTTGAATTGTAAATTGCATATAAAGTATTTTCAATTGAACTGAACCGTGTGTTGACACTGAACACACACATTAGACAGGAGCTTCGTATGAATCAGTACAGACTTCGTGTTTCATATTTACAGTCACTTGTTTAATACTAGTAGTAAAACTGAGATCATTCACAAGTAAATAATACCTTTAAGAGTAGGTGGCAGCTTTATTTTAAATAAGAGACATGATTCAAACCCAGTGGTGGAATCTATATTCATCTGTATTCGTCAAATATAAATCACGTCCTGAAAACATCTGTAAAGAGACATTTAACCATCGTGGAAATGAAGCAGGTAGAGAAACAGAGAAACCTAATGTCTCTCACACGTTGACTTCACATTAAATGTTCTGTGTTGTCTGTGTTAGCTTGTAGCCGCTCATCACCTGCTGCTAGCTTAACAACACGGGTAGCTGGCTTATCGTTAGCATCGCTGGAAACAAGCTAACTCCATTTGTTTGGAGTAAAAACGATGAGTTCATCTTTCTCTTGTTAGCTCAGAGTTAGCTTAGTGTTAGCTGAGAGTTAGCTCAGAGTTAGCTTAGTGTTAGCTTAATGTTAGCTCAGAGTTAGCTTAGTGTTAGCTCAGAGTTAGCTTAGTGTTAGCTCAGAGTTAGCTAATGTTAGCTCAGAGTTAGCTTAGTGTTAGCTCAGAGTTAGCTTAATGTTAGCTCATTGTTAGCTTAGTGTTAGCTCAGTGTTAGCTTAGTGTTCTCCTCACAGGTTTCTTCTACAAACACGTATTTAGTCGCTACTCACGTTTGCGTATTTATTCTATCCCCTGACGTCACGTGCACCTGCCCCGGCTTCTGTTGACGCTCAGGGTGCGATCCACACATACATGAACATGTTACCTTTGTTCATATACTGTTTGTTTTGTAGTTTTTGTTCATAAACACTGAAGCTAAAGAGATGAATCAAGGATCTGATGTTGAAAGAGAAGATTCCTGGTTTTGTTTTGTTGACTTCTGGAACACTACACGTTGCAGAGCGTAGATTTACTGTTGAACAGAAGAAGAAGAAACGGTTCCGGGCTTTTCTCTAAACGGCCGATTAGAACAAGAGGAAGCTGCAGTGGAACAGATCGGGTTTGAACGTCTCTTCATTAACTACTTAACTGGATTCCCTCCTCAATGGATCCAAGTGGCCCCACTCAGCCGCCACTTAACGAGAGCCACACACACACAGACACCACACACACAGACCACACACACACAACACACACACACACAGACACACACACACACACACACACACACACACACGCCTCAGTCACTCTCAATTGGTCAGCTGGTAATGAACATCCCATCAAGTGGCACTTGTTAAACAGGGAATAGCCGAGAAAGAGTTATTAGTGTTTTTAATTAATTAGGTGTCTCTGCCTAGGATGGTGCTGAGACGAAGGAGGGGGAAGAGAGGAAGAAAGAGAGGAAAGAGGGGAGAGGAGGGAAGAGAGGAGGAGAAGGGGGATGAGATGAAGAGAAGGAAGAGGAGGATGAGGTCGGAGGAGAGGAAGGGAGGAGGATTGAGAAGAGCAGAGGAGGAAAGAAGAGATGGGAGAAGAGGAAGAGTGGAGGAGAAGGGAGAGGAGGAGGAGGTAGGGGAGGAGAAAGGAGAGGAGGATCTAGGAAGAGGAAGAGCAAGAGGAGGAGAAGAAGAATAGGGAACAGGGGGAAGAGGTGGAGGAGGTCACAACAACAATGTTTACAACACTGAGAGGTGGTGGACTAGTGGACTAGTGGCAGAAAATAACAGACGTCAGACTGGAAGGTCGCTGGTTTGAGGCCACGGGATAGGACGAAAGGATTCGGAGAGGAAGAGCAGAGAGAAGAATGGACGGGGAAAGGTGCGAGATGAGAGAGGGAGGGAGAGGATTCGGAGAGAGAGGAGGAGAGAAGAAATGGGGAAGAGGTGGAGAGAGAAGAGGGGAGAAGGGGATGAGGATGAAGAAAGGAAGAGGAGGGGAGGTCGGGGAGGAGGAAGGAGAGGAGGATCTCGGAAGAGGAAGAGCAAGAGGAGAAGAAGAATAGGGAACAGGGGGAAGAGGTGGAGGAGAAGGGAGAGGAGGAGGAAGGAGAGGAGGATCTCGGAAGAGGAAGAGCAAGAGGAGGAGAAGAAGAATGGGGAAGAGGTGGAGGAGAAGAGGAGGGAGAAGGGGGATGAGGATGAAGAGAAGGAAGAGGAGGAGGAGGTCGGGGAGGAGGAAGGAGAGGAGGATCTCGGAAGAGGAAGAGCAAGAGGAGAAGAAGAATAGGGAACAGGGGGAAGAGGTGGAGGAGGTCACAACAACAGTGTTTACAACACTGAGAGGCGGTGGACTAGTGGCAGAAAATAACGGACATCAGACTCGAAGGTCGCTGGTTTCGAGGCCACGGACTGGATATGGACAACACCTGGATCTGTTCAAGTCCAAAATGACTCTCCCTATCCCACTGCCCCTGAGCAAGGCACCTTACTCCCCCAACATCTGCTTCCTGGGTGCCGTCCATGGCTGCCCACTGCTCTGTGTGTTGTGCCCTACTGTGTTCACGCGGAGGGGTTAAAAGCAGAACTTTCCTCCATTTGCATGTGCATGTGTGTGGGACCAATAAATGAATCTTGTATCTTGATAAGAAGAAGCAGTTTTGAACATAAAGGAACTGGTTCATGTTTAAGTATCGAAGAATAGAAAGAGGAGACTGAGGATAATAACGACTGAGTTTAATTGATTAATTAATCCAGATCACGACAGCGTTTCATAAACATAAACATCATTGAAGATGAACCTTAACAAACAGTCACTGAGGCTAAAATACAGTGATTGAAGGTTGACGGAGGGTGCAGTGCTGTCTCTCCACCACTGGACGGCGCTGGCAGCCCATGTATGTCCTTTAAGTGCAGGCTCGTTCAGGTCATCTGTTTCCTGCTTCATTAATAATGAAATGACTTATTCTGATATCACACAGTGAAACTTGCTGATCAGTTACTTCCAGTGATTGAACCAGTTCTGTTCTCACATAGACACTCTGTTCAAGATCAAGCTGCAGAAACCAGATGATGCAAATATTCAGGAGATTGAAGGAGGATTAGGAACAAGAAATACAATCTTCAGATAATTCACCACTTTCCTCACAGGAATGATTATATTTCATAGAAAAACAAGGTGTAAAAACAATAATTGATGGTTTTGTGTTTCAAGTTGCTTCCAGACATGCAAATAATCCTGTATCATAAATAAAACAGCCTATAGATGAATAGAAAATGAATCTGCTATTATATTATTTTACTCTTCATATATAATCATTTAAATTATATCATATATCCGGTTTAATATTTGTTTATCTGAATGTAATTTTCCTCCTTTTTCCCCCTGGAACATTAAAATATGAAGTCTCCTGACAAATGAGCTGCTCGCTGACGATGAGACCACAGTGGGGCCATTAAAACATAAATACACTGTATAAATACTGTGATACTGTGCCTCCTGGAATCTACGTCTCCATGGTAACGAAACATAACTCGCGTTAATATTTTGACTGGGCTGAAAATGTAATTACAGCTCGACATTATCGTTAAATAACATCAGTGTAGAATTGACTCTGGGCCCATTGGAGGGCACTGAGTCAGAAACACCTCGGCCTCTTAATGATGGAAGGACGAGTCTTTCCTCCATTGTCGTCGTCTGAAAGAGGAGAGATTGATTCCGTTCACACCCCCCCTCCCTCCTCCTCCTCCTCCTCCTCCTCCTCCCTCCTCCTCCTCCTCCTCCTCCTCCTCCTCCTCCTCCCTCCTCCTCCTCCTCCTCCTCGTCTCTCCATCAGCAGCACCTCACTCTCATGTTCCAGGTTAACTCGATTAAGCATCTGCTCCTAACGGCTCCTTACGTGCGATATAACCAGGCCTCAGCAGAACCTGCAGTTAACGAGGTTATAACAACTACTTGTCGCTGAATCCTGCTAAAGGAAAAACTCGCTAAATGGCGAAACACAATAATTAGCACAGTTGTGAAATCATTACGTCGTATTGCCTCGTGTCAGCAGGTTTTTGCCATAAAGATGGACGACATGACAGCTCAAAAGAAAAGCTAAATCGTCTTGATCGCCCCCTGGTGGCCGGGTGCAGTATAAGATAGTCAATTTTCAGGTAAGTCCTTCAGCCCACATCTGGTTTATATAAATTCTCCTGTTTATGTTAATATCATGAACCCTGCCTCCTCCATGTAAGCAGATGGGACATGCAGCTCCTCATCAGTGAGCGTATCTGAAATATCACAGCTTGATTTTTTAATGTCGTATACACATATATTTATTAATTTCTATCTTTCTTTAGTTTGTGAGGTTTGTTTATTCTTCTATTCGGCTCTGACGGGCTTCGAACTGAAGTTCATCCTCTTGTTCTGGACAATAACGTTTCACCTTGAATCTCTTTTTACCTTCTTGCATCATCCTGCAGATTGAAAATGGAAAATGAGAATCAGTGCGTCTCTACTTTTAATAAATCTTAGTTTCATACACGTTCTCTCGAACCGTCATCTTCAGGCTAATGAGACGCAGAATATGTCTCTTATGTTGTTAGCATAATAAAACACGTGGTGACTGAATCTGCACTCTTGACTATGGAGGAACCCCCCCCCCCCCCCCCCCTCCTCCTGCCAGAGAGCGCTGTGAGGTGGCAGATGAAATATTAATCTTCCTGAATTTATGATGGGTGACAGCAGGTGTGTGGGGGGGGAGAGAGAGAGAGAGAGAGAGATGGTGAACAGAAAGATATTTAACCAAGACATCACGGAAGAGGAAGAGGAGCAGAGATGGTTCCCTCCTTCACCTCCTAACAGCATTTCACATTCTCTTACCAATATTTTCAATCTTTGGGAACGGAACAACGACAGAAATCATTTTCGTGATCAATCGTGAGTCGGTCTCAGCTGTCAATCAGTCTCAGCTGTCAGTCATGACCTTTCTCTCAGCTTTTATTGCTGTTTTTTTTTACCAGCAGCAAATATTCAGAGGTGAATTGTTTTACATTGTGTGACCTTGAACAAGAAGCGGCTCGAGCCTCTTATTGGACCCTGGTGGGGAAACAGGGCGGGTGGAGTTCTGGTCATGAGGCAAACTGGGAGACAAAGGGCGACGGAGACCAGCACCTGAACTCCATCAGGCGTCTCCCACAGAGTAGATTGCTCATGGTTAGTGTCGGCGAGCGCAGCAGAGCGGAAAGAGAGGACACGGGGAGGAAGGGTTTGAATCCAGCTGTTCACAGGACAAGGAGAATATTATTATTATTATGACCAGCGCTCACAAAGCATCTGCAGAAAAAGATAACTACAGACCTTCCTGCTATTTATTCTTCTTTCAGTAGAAAATGTATCAAGGTCATTTCATGGTGTCTTTATACCAGGTTCATCAGCTGCAGCCATCTTGTTGACAGGAACGTTTCGCGGGCGCTCCTCTTCCAGCCGTCGAGACAAAACATGGAACACAACAAAATATCTGAAAAGACTGATCTGAGTTCAGATTGCTCTCAATCCAAAGTGTGTTACCAGCTGATTATTAGATTCAAATACAACTTCCCACAAGTGGAAGTGAGAGTGAATCAATGCCTTCAGACACTTTGTTGTTTGTATCTGTGTTCGCTGCTGATGAGCTCGTCCGCAGTCGTTCATACACAAACACCGACATGTGCGATCTGTGCAGTCGGTGTTGACCACTGAGCAGATGCTCCTCAGCAGTGGGGGGTTAAGCACCTTGCTCAAAGGCACCTTGACTGTAAACGTCTGTCTTACCCTGCCGGGATGGATCCATTCTCAGGGGCATAATCAGAACTGATAGAATCCAGTTTCTCAAATGTAAAATTAGTTTAGTAGCCAATTTTATTCAGGCAACAATTAATAACAGCAAGAACAAAGGAAACGAGTGATAAACAGAAAGTGAACGCACAAACATGAGCCCATAACTCAGCTCCTTGTCCGTGGTGCAGGACGGATCCTGACACAAAGAGGTCAGACAAAACAAAAGAGTCCACTCTAGATAAACAAGTTCCCTCAAGAGGCAGCGAAGATGAACCAGGACGAGAATATTATTCATAACACGACTCCAGATTCAAGTGATTTCATCTGATGTCTCCAAACTAAAATGATTCATATATTAGAATCGCTCCTGTTCCTGTGAGGAGGGGGTCTACTGAGGAGAGGGTCTACTCAGCGTCATTCTGGGTGAAATCTGTTTTTAAAGCTGCTGTTGGACCATGAGCTCAGTTACACATCGACCATCAGGCTGTCGGAGACGATCAGGAGAGACGACGGAGGACGAGGGCGGACGTGGTCGTGTGGTTGGAAGGCGGCTGGTGTTTTGACAGATCTCACTCCTCACAATGACAGGCTTCATCCAAACAATGGCACTATTCTGTCAGGGCCTTTAATGAAGTGATCAGCTGAGGGGAACTTGTTGTGTTTTCTGTATTAAATTGTAGTAATTTGACGTTACAGCAGTTTAGCTCACACTTGATTAGGTCATATCACACTTTAGCTCTGAACTAATCATATACAACCCGACGTTCTTTAAAGTACGAGCTGTGCAAACGACCTCAATATTTGACCAATAAATTCTAAATGTTGAATTCCCTGTTGTGTTTAGGATAAAGCTCCAAGACGCTTCTTTAAAGACTCATAGATGTGATTTCTTAAGTTCATACATGGAGGGCCCAGATAAAGCACCAGGCTCTGATTGTTAAAACGTTCAGGGGGCGCAACGGAGCCATGAGACCCGTGAAATATAGAATTTCTTTCCAGATGTGTGCAGAGTTTGGTGAGTCACAGAGTCTTTCATGTGAGGACACAATCAGGTCGTCGCACCGTTCGATGCTCGAGCCCCCGTCACGTTTGTGACCAACAGATTCAAAACAACCACAACACAAATATTCCCACACTATCACCTCATCAGCCGTCCATTCGGATTTAGGACAGACAATGACGTTCTTATCGGCGGCTGATTGAATTAGCAGGGCGGGGGGGTGAGGCCGGTGGCTGCCAGTGTGGGGGGGGGGGGGTACACACAAAAGAATTCCTGGTGCCATTCCTCTGAGGCCGATGTGGTCATTCCAATGAAGCGGGGGGGGGGGGGGGGGGGGGGGGGGGGGGGGGGTGGGGAACAGAGGCATCTGGGCTCTGGGCGGACACAAAGGGGCAGACTGTCGGCGGGCCGCCCCACCAGGGGCTCATCTGAACCACGGACACGCTTGTTACCCCTAAAGCTTTTTCTAAAAGGACATGGGAGAAGGAAGAGAGAGAAGGAAAGATGGGATGAAAGAGAAGGAAGGAATAATGTAGTTTGCTGGGAGGGGAGTGGGGGGGGGGGGGGGGGGGGGGGGGGGGGGGCAAAGCCAATGAATACTTAGTTATCACCAAATGCTGCAGCTCTAAAAAACTTCTCAGCCTCTTTGTGTTTTACGGTGAAGAGACAGATCTTTTTCACCGGAGATGGTGGAGACCAAAGCAGAACAAGAAGAAGACCTTATTACACGGTGGACGTTGTGCACGTTTGCTAAAAGGAAGAAACATGTGGCGAGTTGGGGATTGTTTTGTTTGAAAGAAGAAATATGGAGGTTAAGGGATGAAAGTTGATTTGTCATTATGTTATTCTGAAGCTGCCTTGCTCAGCGGCAGGTTATGTTCAGTTTTAAAAACCACCAGCTAACAGGGATTTTCTTCTTTTGGTCACGTTAAGTGTGGAACTATAAAGATGTTGTTGGGCGGATGGTTGATTTTACTCAATTCTGGTTGAGTCACAAGTTGCAAGAATTGAAAATGAGTAACCAGACCACGTTAAGAAAACCGGGCTTCACTCTGAAACTCCTCCTCGTAAACAGCTCTGCCTCTGTTTTTCTTTTCTTTACAGTGCAGCTGAATAACGGTGGTGAACAAGAGAAGAATTCAGGGAGGTCACGAAAAAAG
>CM031679.1:1301904-1306904 GCA_006182925.3 Reinhardtius hippoglossoides
AGATCGACGAGGCTCTAAAGTCATTTCAGAGAAAACCTCGGGAGGACGTGTCCATACACGAGGCTTAATAGCATGCAAGGTTACACATGTTAGCTATTAGCATGCTAATGTTTACCAGCTATGTTTAGCCTATTAGCATGCTAATGTTTACCAGCTATGTTTAGCCTATTAGCATGCTAATGTTTACCAGCTATGTTTAGCCTATTAGCATGCTAATTAATATGAAACACAAAGCACAGCTGAGGCGGATGGGAAAGCAATTAACATGTTAATCAAAGTACTGCAGAAACACGGGATGATAGATGACGAGATTTAAGGGATAAACAAAGTGATTATATTTGATCGAACACTTTCACTAAATTTCACGTTAAGTCCCTTTAAGGTTTGTTGAGGTCGTTCACTCAGCATAACTAATATTAATCTGCAGGTGGCGCTAAAAGCATCTGGTGTTAATTGGACTAAATCAGATTAATACTCTGGGGATCGTAGATGACTGTTGAATTCTGTTGTTGTCGAGAGTTGACATCTTGAGTGCCCCCTGGTGGCTGGCCACGTGCAGGTCATAAACCACGCCTCCTCCATGTTAGCACGTCAAAATCTCAAAAAGATGGCCGCACTTTTCAGTTTCACTTTCGTACAACGGGAGGAAGTGGAGCCATTATAACGTTCCGATAGCTTTGCTGCTAGCGCGGCTATAGAATGGGCTCTTTATAATTTTATCTTTATAATTTTTTAATACAACGCCGACTGCCAAAGTCACTTCTGATATCCAGAGCACTCTGCGTGGAAGGTCGGCCTGCGAGGTCGCTCTCTGTGGAGCCTCCGAGGTTCAGGTCAGAGTTCCTCCAGAGTTTCCTTTTTAAAAATTCACCTCTCTTTCATTTTTCATACCTCGTCCATATTTAAATCAGTGAGCTGCAGCTGAAGAGCCTGTAGAGTCCGTGGACTGTGAGTCGGGGACATCGACTCTAATGTGAAAAGTTTTTAATAACTAGAAGTTCTAAACCTGGTTTCTTCTCCAGATCTTCCAGACGTGTGTGAATCCACCGAGGGTGAAGCAGCAGCAGCGTCTTGTTTCCTCTTCTTCTGTCTTCATTTTACACTGAAGACATTTAAACCTCCTCTCGATTCCTCATCTCAATCCTCATCATCACACTCCATCTACTCATCCTCCATGCCAATCCTACACACTACTAAGCCTCTCGCTCACATCATATCCTATCTACTCAACAATGCCTCCTCCTCCTCATCCATCCTCCTCCTCTCCTCTCCTCACATCCATCCATCATCTCCTCCTCCTCCTCCTCCTCCTCCTCATCATCATCATCAT
Source organism: Reinhardtius hippoglossoides (assembly GCA_006182925.3). Taxonomy (NCBI): domain Eukaryota; kingdom Metazoa; phylum Chordata; class Actinopteri; order Pleuronectiformes; family Pleuronectidae; genus Reinhardtius; species Reinhardtius hippoglossoides. The sequence continues at coordinate 1,303,235 of CM031679.1, forward strand.
CCTCCTCATCCTCCTCATCATCAGTCTGGTTGAGCAGCCGCTGATGAAGAGTTCTCAGGTCAAAGTTACCAACAGTGAAAACGTGGAATCAGCATCAAGCAAAGGAATAAAAACAAACGTTAGAAAAGATTAATTTATACGTCTTTATAATATCGGTCATACACTGCAGCCAGTAAAGGATCCACGCCTCCTCCAGGTGAGTGGATGGGACACGGGCTAAACTAAAACTACTACTAAACTAAACTACTTTACTACTTTACAGTATGTGGTGCTGTGCTGTTATTGTCGAACCGGTGCAGATCTGAAACAACCGATCCAGACTGACACGTTTCCCCGCACCGACGCGGCGTCCTGTGATTTTTATTAAAAGAGTGAGCGCCAGTGTGGAGAAGCACGGGGACGGACGTGTTTTCAATATCTCTCAGCTTCTGGGCTCCACTCTCCCAATTCCACTTTAGGTCGACATGCATTATTAAGAGCTGCATCTAGGAGAAAGCACCAGCGCTGTGTCGAATGAATAAATTGCGATGGCAAATAGGATGTGAGTGAGAACTGGGTCAGAACGACTCGGTACAATATGACTCGGCATTATCTCTCATCTCTCCATTCCCCTGCCCCCCCCCCCCCCCCCCCCTCCCCCCCCCACCACCACACACAAACACACTCACTTCATTAAAAGTTCCAAAGCCTCCATTCCCTCCATTTAGATGCTCAGCGTGTAGCCGCCCGGCGCTCGCCCTGTTGCAGAACGCCAACCCGACCACGGCTGTGATATTCTCCCGCTATAAATCAGGCTTATCGTTGTTCAGACGGTTTCTCTCCCACACAGACACAGAAAGTCTTCGCTCACATGCTGTTGCTCCTCTGAGCCTCTTTGCTCCGCATGTATTTCCAGCTCGGGTAACCCCAGTGGGACACGGATCCAAAAAGTGAGCGCTACCCAGGGAATTGAACTCTTTAGGTGACAACCACACGGGACTTCACTCTGTTTAGATTATTTCTTAACCGGTTTGGATGTGCTGCATGAAATCCCCCCTGCTCCGGATTCATATTTTGGACTTTTTCAGTGGCCCACTGCTTGAACTCTAACTTTCACGGGCCGGGCTTTTCTCAACCTGAACTTTCTTTTGTTACACGACATGAAAACAGAGCTGGAGTAAAGTCTGTGTTCTCTGTTCTCATCGACATCGTGAACCCACATCCTATTCATTCAGAGAAGCTCATTCAATCACTCTTTGTATCGTCCAAGCAACGAGCTGGTGATGAACAGTTTGAGGACAAATGAAAGTTTTGCTTCTTTGTGAATCATAAATATTTCAAATTGTGGGTAATAACACATCAGTTCAACTAGATTATTATGTAGAGTCTGATTAGTTTATATTTGCATGAACAATTGTAGACGACAATTAATTACTTAGCCAACAACCTTTACTCTCCAAGTTCTAAAGAGGGTTTTTTTATTTCTTTTAGACATTTTCACATATTTCCCAGATAATAATTCATGTATTTTGATATTTAATCTTTGAGTGTGTGTGATTTAGTGCAGCCCAATTGAATTTAAAGGACTGTTGGGCCTTGGTGGAGTTCTGGTGCCGTTCCACTTTATTTATCTCCTTTATTTATTGATCTAGTTTATATTTGTGTCTCTGAACCCAATGAGATCGAACACACCAGCAATCCGCAGAGCTGAGGAACATTTCATCAGTTTCACGTTACACAAAACAATTTGACGTAATTTCAAATATAAAGATTTGAGCTTTAAACGTTTTTTCAAAAGTAAAAATCTATGTAATGAAAGAAATTGCCAGATTTCTTTCATTTGACAGCAGTGTCAACTTCATTAGTTCCTTTACAGGCTCCGTTCTAATCTCATTAAGATACTATAACTATAATACTATATTAAATAACTATCATATATTTAGTGAAGCAGTGAGAAGAACATCTGAGCGTGATGATTTATCAAAAGTCAATATTAGAGCAGCGGCTGTGGAGTGTGTTCACATGAGTGGAGCTGAAGTGCGTGGCCACAATAACCAGATGTGTCCAAGAGGCTCCGGCTTTCTGTTGGTTCCCAATAATGCCTGCGACAAAAGCAGCAGAGGGAGGCGACGAGGGGGGGGGGTTCTGGTGAAAGGTGGAGGAGGAGGAGGAGGAGGAGGAGGAGGAGGAGGAGGAGGAGGAGGAGGAGGAGGAAGAGGTGAATCTCTTTAATTGCTTTTCTTGGCTGAGTGGGAGGAACTGATTGACTTATGAGGTATGAAAAGGACACACCTGCTGCTGCAAGTGTGTGTGTGTGTGTGTGTGTGTGTGTGTGTGTTGTCTATGTGTGTTTGTGCATGTGTATAAAATGTGTGTGTACCTGCAAATTCCTGCATGCGTGTGTTTTTATAGGTTATGTTTTCTTCATGTGTGCTCGTGAATTTCCGCATGTTCCTGCGTGCGTGCGTGTGTGTGTCTGTGTGTGTCTGTGTGTGTGCATGTGTGTGCGTGTGTGTGTGCGTGTGTGTGTGTGTGTGTGTGTGTGTGCGTGTGTGTGCGTGTGTGTGTGTGTGTGTGTGTGGTGTGTGTGTGTGTGTGTGTGTGTGTAGGAGGTCATGAGCATCTGTTGAGGCACGGGCCAGATGGACTGAGTGTGAGGATCCTTGTGTGAAGGCACGAGCTCCATCCTCACCTCCTCCTCTCCTGCCTGCTGCTCCACTGCCCAGTCGAGAGGAGGCCCCCCCCCGGCTGGCCCCCTGCTGGGCCCCCCTGTCGGGCCCCCCCGGCAGATGTGTCAGTTTAACACCGGCGGCCCCTGGAGGAGACAAAAGGAGGCCGGCAGGAGTTATAGTGAACCGGCTGACCGGGCCGACCTCTGACCTCAGCTGTAGCCACACACGCTTCCTGCGCGGGCCACTGATCGGGTTGTCTGAGCCAATCAGAGCGCAGCGGGGGGGGGGCGAGGCTCGGGGTCAAAGGTCAAACTGTTAATTGGGTTTAGAAACAGAAGGTTTAATGTAACTCTGACCCAATGAGCTGATTATCTCCCACTGTGGTTAGAGTTAATGTGATTTCCATCTGACCTCTGATCTGTTGTTGGCTCACAACTATAAAGTGTATCATAAAGTTTCATGAATGCATTTTCTAACCTGTGAGACTTTATTTAAAAAACCACATTAACCACAGTTTGTAAGATTTTAAACATCCTGGCGGTGCAAAGGGGAAACAGAACCTCCAGCCAGATGTGATGGTGCAGATGTGAAAAACATCATCTTCGTCTACAATGATTAAAATAGTATAATAATAAAAACCTGACGTCGGATCATATCATGGCCGCTCTCAAATTCAAATAGTGGAATGATTGTTTAGCTCCAGAAGATTCAAAGATATTGTTGATAATTAAATATTGGATGTTGTGATTGTTTATAGCAGCAGACCGGTGGCAATTCTCAATTCTCAATATTTTGTTGCTCATATCTCGTTATCATTTTCCCACAAAATGGCACCGGAGCTACATCTACAGTCTTCGTTGGCATGTTTATGTTCTTGTTTTTATTTGCTGGTGCGTCCAGAGAGAAGCTCCGAGTCGAATCATCAACTGTTGCCTCATTCATTTTAAATGTGTGTGATTCCATCGCTGGCGTTGTGTTGATTGCAATCATCCAACAAATCCCACGTCCTAGCCCACGAG